>JAYDZK010000002.1:5042604-5078732 GCA_034509185.1 Euphonia xanthogaster
CCGGCGGGACACCCGAGCTCTCCCAACGGGACACCCGAGCTCTCCCGGCGGGACACCCCAGCTCTCCCGGCGGGACATCCGCGCCTTCCTGGGGCAGCAGCTCGGGGCCGGCTGGGGGTGCTGCCTCGGGGAGTGGTGCTGAGCCAGGCAGGAGGGCACTCCCGCAGTGGAAGGAGGCATGGCTCTGGAGGGGGCTGCGCTGATGGGAGGACAGCCAGCCCTGGCATGGCCCAAGCCTTGTCCTCAAGGCCGGCATGTTCCCGGAGACCTGGGAAGCAGATCGAGCACAGGGGATGGAGGCACATAAAGTACTGCTTGGAAATTACTTTTCTGACAGTATGTTCATCATATTTTGAGCTTCCTAGATGAAGTGACATTGCTTATCTCCTTGAAGGGAAAAGCATTAAACCTGTTTCTTCTTTGCTCTTCAGGAGAAAAGCTGCCCTTACATTCCTCCGAAGAAGCTCAAAATCTGATGGGCCAGTCATCAGGTAAAACACAAAGCTAGAGGGAAGTAAGCAGGCTTTGGTTAAAATGTATTCCGTAAATAGGACCGTGCTGCTGTTGTGCTCCAAGAGGAGTTGTGGTATTCATGGAGAAGACAGCAGATTGTCTTGGTGGGCAGGGAGAGATCAGGCAGCACCCTTCTCCTCGGTGCAGCATGTCGAAGGAAAAGTGCCTGGGCTTTATTACCTGGCTCTGTGATGTTTGTGTGTAACTTCCGTAGAACCATAGAATATACTGAGTTGGAAGGGACCCACAAGGAGCATCCAGTCCAACCCCTGGCCTTGCACAGACACCCCAACAATCCCACTATGTGCCTGAGAGCATTGTTCAAATGCTCCTTGGGCTCTGGCAGCCTTGCTGCCGTGCCCATTTCCTGGGGAGCCTGGACAGTGCCCCTGCACCCTCTGGAGTAAGAACCTTTTCCTGATCTCCAGCCTGACCCTCCCCTGGCACAGCTTCATGCTGTTCCCTTGGGTTCTGTCCCTGGCCACAGAGAGCAGAGATCTGTACTGCCCCTCAGGTGTGGTGAGGTCTCTCCCAATGCTCTCTGTGTACCAGGAAGATACCAGAGTCATCATCCTTATTCCTGCACTTAACTTTGCATAAGCTTTGCTCAGAAACAGCAGAACAATGCCGATGGGAGCAGCCATGGCATGCAGTTCCGAGCCATTCAGGGTGAGTTGCAATTTTAGTGGGACAGGACTCTGAGGAGCCGAAGCATGGCTGCAGCCTTGGAGGAATTTTGCTGTCAGGTGTCCCACATTCATCCTGTATGTGAGGAAGAGATTTGTCTGTTGTTTCCTACCACTGCATAGAGGAGCTGTCTTGAAACCTGGAGGCTCACAGGCAGGATGGGCCAGACCTGGGGCACCCAGCCATCCCATGCATGCCTCAAAGGTTTGGTGGGAGCACCTAATTATGAAAGCAAGCATAGCCCGAGCAAATAGACCCCACAAGACTGCATAAATATAGATTTCAAGACACTGACCTGTGCAGCCATGTTTTCTGCATGCCCCCTTTGCCCTTTGCAGTCACCCAAGGCATTAATCCTGCCCTGACACCCTCGTTACAGCCTCAAGGACTGCTTGTACATATCAGAAAAGGAGGATCTGAAGTGATGAAATAAACAGTCTCCAGGTCATGGAGAAGAATGTGGCTACTCCTCAAAGGCTGTGTGATGCAGGGATGGTGCAGTACCATGGCACCAGGTGTCTCAAGGGCTTTCAGCATCATCTTGAGCGTGGGATGGAGGTTGCTGCCTAGGAGTTTGAGGAGCTTAGTTTCTGTTCCCTAAGATCCCTGGATGCCTCAGTGCTGCTCAGAACCCTCACTGGTGCTCTGCTCCCTTCAGAAGACATTTTCTGCTGCCCCCAGGCTGCTGCTGAGCTGAGCCTTGTAACACATGGCCAGAGGAGAGGGACACCCTCACCAGAGGGATATGTCTGTGATAGGTGCAGTCCACCTTGCCCCAGACTGTGAGGAGGCTCAGTGTACTGGCCAGTCCAGGTGAAGTGTGTGCTGTAAGGTCAGCATTGAGCATTGACTGTGGTATAGTACCTGGGCAGGAGATGTTTTGTGCAGGTTTTGGCATTAGTACACCTGGCAGGGGTGAAGGACAGCAGAGGGCTGCCAGCTGGAGGATCTGCATCCTCATTCCCTGCAATCCCTCTCCTCTCTGTGGTCCCAAGTGAAAAATCTGGCGAGGAAGCCTCCTGCAGGCAAATGTCAGCAATGTGTGTCTGGGAAGATGCCTTCAGGAACGCACAGGAAGTACATTGTCACATAATCATCATGGTTTGGGCTGGAAGGGCCCTTACAGCCCAGCTTGTTCAATCTTCACCTAGACCTTCAACCTTCCACTAGACCAGGTTGTTCTAAATCCCATCTACCCTGGCCGTGAACACTTCCAGGGACGGGACAGCCACAGCTTCTCTGGACAACTGGTGCCAGGGCCTCCTCACCCTCACTTCCTAACATCCTAAGATCATGCATGAGCACATCAGAGAAAACCAGAGCTCCTCTTCCTCTGTGCTGAGGCCCTCCATGGAAATATGTGAGAAATTGGGTGCTGCCGCTGTCTTGTTTTGCAGGAGCCCTGCAGTTCCAGTCTCTTTGCGTTTCTTCACTCTGCACCTCCTTAACCACCCTCTTTCCATGGATACAGATCTGGCAGTCTCTTCTGCTCTTACAAGCTTTCATCAGTGGTTTATATCATAAGGATAAGGGGTTTTTTTTCCCAGTTACTGCAAATTCCTGTCAGGCACTATACAGCTTCTTTCTTGCAGAATTCACACAGGACGTCCCTGCTTCAGCACTGAGGTGATTTAATGTGGGAAACCTAGGAGTACTATGGCATGGTGTCCTCTTCCTTCTGGAGCTGCACTCACAGGGTATCCTGCTGACTCCAGCCATTCCCACCATGGAGGAGAGAGCTCTCCCTGACCCAGGGGAGGGTGGGAGGAAGCACACCCCTGCCTTCGCTCCTCACTGTGTGATTTTGGAGGGAAGCAGGATCTAAATCTCCATAATGTTCATCTTGCTTTCTCTTGGGAATAAGAGGGACAGCTGGTCCTGGGTCCAGCTAGGTTGCATGTCTTAGCAGTCTGGCTCAAATTCAGCGTGAGAGTCTGTGGGGCTTAACTTGCAGAGGACTTGTGCCACCGGATCCCGCAGGGACACTGGTTTTGCTGTCACACGCCAGCAGCTCAATGCTGCTGCATCCAGAGGGGGCTGGAGGGCGCATGGACAGCATTCCTGTGCACCAGGTGGGTGTCCCAGCCGGCGTGCTGCTGTGTGGGAAGGTGTTTAACCCACCTCTCTTTGCTGATGCTGGAACCTTGCACCCTCCTCTGAAGCCATTCCCAGTGGAAAGGATGAAGGGTGGGAAGCGAGGCACTCGTGGGATGCAGGGAAGGTGACACCCAGCTCCAGCAGAGTCAGGTAGCAACTGTCTCCCTCCTCCTTGTCCCGGAGTGTGTGATCCCCTTCCCCTCCCAGCCCGGAGCAGGACGCAGCCTTGGCAGTGTTGTGGGAAAGCAGCGGAGCTCCGTCGCGTGGCCTCTGCCAGCTCTAACCACGTTCCTTTGCATCTGCCCAGGTTTGGATGCCAGTCCCCCGGCCAGTACTCATGAACTCACCATTCCCAATGATGTAAGTAAATCCAAGTGCTTCCTTGGCATGTCCCTGTGTGCGTGTGTGTATGCACAAATATGTTTATATATCCATACATATATCTATGCATAATGTGCAGCCATTTAGCTTTGTTAACTCTATTTAGAGATGCCCCTTCCCCGTGTTCCCTCATTCTTGTGCAGTCCGTTGGGGATCAATCTGCAGCACCAAGTGCCCTTTGGACTTTACTCCATCAGTAGCTTCCCTGGGTACAATCCTTAATGCTCCATTTTCCTCTCTAAGTGAACTCAGTGCTCATGAAACATGCCCAGTTGGCAGCATTGGGAAAAGGAGAGATCTCCCATGCCAGCCCTGATTAAACTCTTAATTGCTTCATCAGGCCGTTGCGGGTCTGAGATGATGTTCCAGCTCAAAGGCAGTGATGGGGTGGGGTGGTGGGGAAGAGGAGGTCAGTAAGTGACATTTCTGGTGCCACGAAGTGCCACACGAGTGCCTGAAGGACAGTGTGTCTCATCTTAGTCCTGCTGGCAGGCAGCTGTGGGGTCTGATAGGTGGAAGCTTTGTGTTAACATGGGTGCTGGACTGGGACATTTGCTGGGAGGAGGCTGGAGCCATGCTGGGCAGGGAGGAGGTGGGATGGAGAGCACGACGCAGCCACGCCCTGGATCCATGAGCCTCACTTGCTTCTGGACTGGTTTCTATGGATTAAGACCCAGTCTGTGCTGACATCAGGATGAGGGCAAGTGGAGGGATGACATCCAATATCTGTTCCCATCTCCATCACTAACAAGCACCTTCAGCCCATCCTCATCAGGAGTCTCTGGATAGGGCCTGGCAGCTGTTGCTCCTTCTTCCTGCTGTTCACCAGCAGCTGGCAGTGCCCTGGAAGGTCAGCAATCCCAGCTCCAGCTGCCAAGACTTCTGTCCACCCAAGAGACATGGCAGTGCAAGAGCCTGTGAGCACTGGCTGACTGAAGCCCTTGGAGATGCTTCACCCTGGGCCAAATCACCACGGGAGGGATCTGCAGAGGAGACAGTGGGGGCTGATCCCAGATCTGCTCCACCCAGCAAGGACCCCTCTCCAAGAGGCTGCAGAGAGCTCTGCAAGAGCTCCTGAGGTTCCAGCAGCCATGTCTGCTGAGCATGGAGGACTGTAGCAGTGAAGGTATCTTCAGGAATATAGAGACCCCTTGCAAAAGAACTCACATGGGAGGAAAGGATGCCAGGAGACCTCTGAGAACTCAGGAGCACTTGCAGCATTCACTCACCAGAGACCCAGCTCTCACCAGACCTGGGAGATGTTAGATGTTATTATCTGTATCTTGAAAAACTGCTCCTTAGCTCTCCCCATTGTTGTTTCAAAGGCTTTTAAACACCCACTGCCACCCTCTCAGGAAGAAGAGGACAGGTTTGGGTTCCTTTAAGAGTCACCAGGTGTGTTTTAGTGGTGTAGCTTGGAGTTGTGCTACAGTGGAATGAAATTGGATGATACCCACCTTGCTGCTCCTCTGACTGTCAGAAACTTGAACTCTCTTCAGCTTGGGTGTAGCTGAGCATCTGCCTAAATAGTTTGGCTCCTCAGGTCTCTCCAGCAGATTTTCATTTGCTGAACCATCTCGGAGTTATTTCTGTAATGTGAAGACCAGGATGGGCTGAACTTCCCCCCACAGACCCTGGCACAGTGGATACCCTTCCAGTGTATATTCAGGTCCTTATGGGATAAACCACCATGGCAGCCCCATGGTCTGATCAAAGGATCATCAGGGAGTATTTGGAGGAGTAATCATCTTTACTTATACTGTACAGAAATCCAGCAGCTGCCAAGATGAACATCCCATGTATAAAATGCCCTTGGAAAAGAGCTGAAATGGCCAAGAAGGGCATGCAGAGCACTTCATGCCTGTGTTGGTCAAGCTGGATATCCCTGTATGTGTTACCAAGCTTTGGAGATGATTTGAGGGAGATGCACAAATGAGCGAAGACCATTGAAGAAATTCAAGACACTAAGGATCATTGAGGAAGTTCAAGGGATGAACAGTTGAAGAAATTCAAGTCTCCATCTGGCTCTGAATTTTTCAAAAGAGTAGGAAAGACGTGTTTTTACATAGGGTCCACCTTTTCTGTTGGTGCCACAGCTGTGTGGTGCTCTCTTGTGCCCGCTGGCAAGCCACTGGATTGCACCAAAAGAGCTAGAGGGGGTAGCAGAGGCACGGAGAGTGTCTCAGTGGGATAGAAGAAATGTGGGATGGGGTCACTGCACCAGCTGATGAGAGGACTCCTGGGGTTGGCCTGTCCCCAGTGAAGGCAGCAGACTTGTTTCCTTTTAGTAATGTGTCCAAACCACCTTTGGGTTTGCTGTGACTGGGAAGGGGGTAAGTACTTGCAAAACATTGACCATTCATTAAACCATGAAAATTATTATTACTGAAATGAGCCCTCCTTGAAGCCCTCTGAGGTGCTGGGCATCATGTGCAGATAATAGAGATTCTTCCCCACAAGGAGCAGAGCAGGGCAGAACTCTGGATGTGTCCTTGGAGGACCGTGCTCACACGCTTGTAGGAATCACCCTAGCCTGTCCCTCTCCTGTGTTCACGAGCATTAAGGTCACTCTTGTCCCAGGTGTGCTCACGTCCTGCTGGTGGCTGCCAGAGCTGCTGCTTCTCAGACATTCCCTCCGTGCTTTCTTTCCTAGCTAATAGGCTGCATAATCGGACGCCAAGGGACCAAAATCAATGAAATTCGGCAGATGTCGGGAGCGCAGATCAAAATCGCCAACGCCACGGAAGGGTCATCGGAGCGCCAAATTACCATCACAGGAACCCCTGCAAACATCAGCCTTGCGCAGTACCTCATCAACGCCAGGTGAGACCCCCCCCCGCCGGCCTCCACCGCCTCCCACAACAGCCAATTCCATCCCACCGCGGCTGATTCCATCCCGCCACAGCCAATCCCGCCCCGCCGGCTCACTGGGAGCAACCCACACTCCCGGTGCCATGGGCCAGCAGGGGCTTCCCGAGGCTGGCTGGGATGGATGGTGTCTTGCTAAGACCTCTGAGCAGGGACCAGACATCGCCAGCAGGACATCTGGCCTCAGCTGGCGCTTTGGCTGGGGACCGGGAGCCACCATGCTGCTGGCGGAGTGGCCGCAGGTCGCGCCAGGCGCCTGTCCTTCCCTCCACCCTCGCTCAAGGATTTTGCTCACGGGTGGGCGAAGCTGCCGCCGTCTTTCCTGTGGATGAGGCAGGGGACAGGGACAGGAATGGAGCTGAGCCACTGGCAGGGAGGTGTCACTTGGGACCTGCTTGCTGGGATCCCAGCATCGCTTACTGCCTCTTCCACGTGCTTCCAGGCCTCCAAAAGGCTTTCTCCGTTCAGTGAAAAAAATCAGTCCAATAAATGCAAGACATGGGAATGGCCCGACTGCTTCCTTTTCATGAAAAGCTTGGCACTGCAGGACTTCACAGGGGCCAAGGGTTCCCAGCACTGCTGCCGTGCCATGGGGAGGCGTAGCTGCAGAGATGAGCTGGGGACCTGCTCCGTGCAGGCAGTGAGCTGTGTCCAGGGTGCTCATTCAGACCTGTTTTCCTGTGTCTATGGACTCGTGAGAAGTGAGTTTAAGGGGATACAGGACCTTTCTGGTATCTTTGCACCCACCTGGCAGAGCCACTCACATGGGCCCATCCGCCTGGGCAGGATTGATGCCGTGCCAGCCCCGCCACCAGCCCCGGATGCACACAGGAGGGAGGCTGCTGGCAGGGCCCCGAGGACGGGGGGCTGCTGACACAGATGGACACTTGTTGGGGTGTGGGCTGGGAGCACCGGCGAGGTCTGTATGTGCTTTCTCCTCCTTGCACCCAACCCACTCGAGCCCCAACCCG
This sequence comes from Euphonia xanthogaster, assembly GCA_034509185.1. Taxonomy (NCBI): domain Eukaryota; kingdom Metazoa; phylum Chordata; class Aves; order Passeriformes; family Fringillidae; genus Euphonia; species Euphonia xanthogaster. The sequence continues at coordinate 5,050,122 of JAYDZK010000002.1, forward strand.
TAGTAGACCCCCGCCATCCCATCCTGCCCCTCTACCCCGTTGCCCATGCCTGTGGCACCTCTCCCCCTGCTCAGGTGAGGGATGGGGCCAGCCCCCCACCTGTGGGCATGGCTGAGTGGCTTCCCTGCAGATCCTTGCCAATTCCTCCCCCCCTCCCTGAGACAGTAGAGAGAAAGAAAAGAAAAAGAAGTGGCTCTTAGTTGCTGGGAAGGGCTGGCTGAGCTGCCCCTGTGCAGAGGTGACCTGGCGGGGCGGCACAACAGGGCTCAGCCTCTCCCATAGTTTCCAAACCAGAGCAAAACAAAGCAGCCAGGGGAGCTGGCACAGCTGCCTGTCCCCTGTGGAGGGATGCTGCTGGAAAAGAAGCTGTGCTCTGGGATGACTCCTGCCAGCATCTCTGGTGGGTGACACCCCTGCCATGACCTGGCTGCAGTGAGGAGAGGGAAAGCCAGCCAACCATTATGCTGGCTCTGTGCTCCAGCCCCCCATGCCCTCCTTGGGTGACTGCCAGGCCACCCAGTGATGCTCTGCCCACTCCATCTACACAGGATCTGGGCAAGAGGAGGAGCACTGCCCTGCAGGGTCTTCGTTTTCTTTTCTGCTCTGGTGATTAAGCGCTTGTTTTTTGTCTCCCCCCCACCCCTTTCTCTGCCCCTGTCTATTCTAGGCTGACGTCTGAGGTCACTGGAATGGGCGCACTCTAATTTCCACCCACCATCCTCCACTCCGCACCACCCGACCCTCTCCAGCCACCCAGCCACCGGCACTCCACCCAGCCTGTACTGCCTTCCCTTTGCCTCCACAGATACTCTTTTCTTTATTAATGTATATATATATCTATATATATAAACACACAGGCGCATAGGCACACACTGGAACGTTTCTTTACAAGCTCTTTCAATCTGTGCTCCCGAAGCTGCTCCCAAACTCTTTGGTTATGGTCCTTGTTTTCAGCGTTAGGGTGTTAATTCTTCATCTGCTTTTTGGGGACAAGGGGGGGGGGGGCGTTGGTTTTCTTCTCTCACTGGCAAGACTTGAGGAGCTGGCAGGGTCTCTAGTGTCAGTCTAGCATGGCTACCTATACATTGGAGTTGACGTTGGCGGTACTTCCTGTAGCGTGTGGACATAATGATGCCACCCAGAGCTGTGCATGTTTCAGACAACCTAATTTTTCTCACCCTCCTTCCTTTGGTGCTCCCCCTTGCTTGTCCTGGCTCACCTTTGCTGCCTCATGCCCCTGCCCTTAGGGTAAGGGCGTATTTTCACCCTGTGTTATTTGGGAAGCAGAAGCCAAGTACGAATTCAGCCCGCAGGCTTTCTCTCTTGAAACATGGCATGGTCCAGACAAGCCATTTTCCTACTAAACTAAGGGAATCACACACACACAGATACACACAAATGCTCTTTTTTTTTTTTAACTAACAAGCACCTGGAAGTGGGAAGAACTCAGCTGTATAGGATTCACACCCCCAGGGGCCTTTGAAAGCACTCTTTTGGCAATCCCCCATAAGCAAAACCTCAGGAAGCTCTGTGAGCCAGCTGTGTTTGTCGTTGTTTGTGTTCAATAAATATCTGTGCAGCTCTGGTACTGATGGGCTCTGATTGTTCTTCTCCTGGATCACCCCAACAATGCCAACCCCATCCTTCCCACTGCATCCTTCCACACCTTTTTAGCTACTTGGAGGGAAGGTGGGGGTTGTTTGCAAGAGTTCTTCATTTTTTTTATTATAGTCATTATTATTACTATTATTGCTATTATTATTTCTCATCAGCATCTTTTTTTTTTTTTTGTATTTTCCTTTTTTTAGAGAAATGACCAATGCACTTCCTGAGTGATTCCATGCTTTCTGTTTTTTCTTTTTTTTTTTTTTCCAAAGGGAGAGTATTTGGCTTGCATAATCCTTTGGTGTTCCTAAGATTAATTTATAAGTTCTGGTGTGACAACCATCATCTCTCACTGCCCCCTTGTCTGGACGGATCTGCCATGTGTGTTTCCCACACCTTTCCCCAAGACCCTCTCTGCCCAGCCCTGCCTTCTGCTTCCAGGCTTTTCTTCTCTCTCCTGCCTCTCCAGCAGGGAAGTGTACATTTTTCATCTGTTAATTCCTGACTGTCCCTTTTCCCGGATTGCACATGAGGGGACCATGATGCACCGTGTCCCCAGACAGCTGAAGCAGACACACAGTACATTTTTGCACTGTACCACGTGGGAAATGCATTGTTTTTCGAGGTGAGCCCCAAGACTTCCTGGGCCTTTCCCTCTCTTCGACCCTCGGTCCCAGCAGGCACCATTGGCAGTTTCCCACCCTTCTCCTGCCAGGATGCTGGGTCACTTCTCCTCCTGTCTCCAGCACTGCCTGCTCAGCACTCACACAGGCTCTGTCAGGGATCCCAGGCGATGCCGCTGCAGCAGTGGAGCAAAGGATGGGCAGGGGGTTGTGGGCTCCAGAAGGGAGCTGCTGGGGATGAGAGCACAGCCCAGGAGCCCAGAAAGGTGAAGGTGGTGCCGCTGAGCATCAGGGTTTGCTCTGCCCAGGTATCCTGAGACCTGTTCATGCTCAGCTGTCTGAAGCATTCCAAGCTTCTGTGGCTGAAAGGTGCTCCCAGGTGCTCCCAGATCCTCCATAAGGTGCTTTGCTGCCTGTCTCCAACGCCTTGTCCTGCTCTCCCTGGCACTTTGGATTCAGCTGTGCGTTTTGGGTGGCCCAGCAGCCACACAAGCTCAAGAGCATCCCCTGGTTCCCCATCCAGAGGAGCACAGCTGCTGTGGGGAGTGCTGAGGGGCTCAGGTGGAGCTGGCAGCCTTTGCTGTCACCTCCCCCATGTATTTGTGCTGATGCTGAGGATGGAGGGAGGCAGGCACCACACAGGGCCTCCTCCAAGTGGCCAACTGGCCAGCAAAGCACAGACCCACCTGCCAAGGTGGTGAGTCAGCTGTTGGCAAGGGGCACTCCTCGTTTTCTCTTGCTCCTCATTCTGCTTTAGAACAAGTGTTTTATCTGTTGGAAGAATGAAATATCTGTGTGTGAGACCCAGTGAAAATAACCACCCTGGTGGCCTGGGGGGTGAGCCATGGCAAAAGCTTCCCATCCCACTTCCACCACACTCCATGGCAGCCTGGGGCACTGTCCCCTCAGAAGGGGGATGGTGGATGGAGGAAGCCAGCCCATCTTGCCGTTCTTAGCTCCTCTGTGGAGCTGTAGGACAAGCTGGAGCATGAGGAGAGCTTCTTCATGAGGAGAAGATGGAGGCACAGCAGCAGCAGAATCATGTCGACCAAGATGGAGAAATCCATCTCTGGCCAACAAGGCTGTGGGATTCAGACACCTGGGGAAGGCCAGGGAATGTGACAGCATCCTGGACACAGCAATGGCTTTGCACAGTGCCCGCAGATCACGGCCGCCCTGGATTCCTCTGCTCTGTGTGTGTGTGCTCCCTGTGCCCTTCCCCACGTCCACTGAAAATAGCAAATGCCAGGTTGGGTCTGCCAGGTGCAGCTGAGCTCAGAGGCTGCTGGAGAGGGAGCAGACTGCAGCAAGACCTCTGCACCCAGCCCCACACTAGCCACACACGGATAACACCCCTTCTGGGTACCATCCCCATCCCAGCCCACTGCCAGGCATCCATCACCCAGCCAGGATGCAGGAAAATCACCCCAGGAATCAGGGGTGAGGCAGAAGAGGCTGGATGTGAGTGTTGCCCTGGCATCAGGCAGGTGTCCAAGACGTCGTGTCATGGCTTGTGCTGCCACAAGGATCTGTGCTCATGGGAGTGCTCCAGGGAATGCTGGATGCAGCCACAGGGGGGCAAGGGACAGTCCAAGCAGTAGCAGTCAACTGGGTCACCTCACAGGAGCACTGCACAGTCCTAGAATCCTAGAATATTCTCAGCTGGAAGGGATCCACAAGGATCATTGAGTCCAGCTCCTGATACTGCACAGGACAACCTGAAGCATCCCTCCTCCTGGCATTCTCTTTGGACTTCACAACTTTTCTTTTGGGGGTCACATTGCCAAGCTTATTTTGCAAATTTAAAAAGGAAAAAAAAAAAAAAGATCAAACTGCAGTGTTATGTGGCAATCAGCTTATCCCTCATCATCTGGGCTTGTGCTAGCTTTGAAGAAAGAGGTGTTGAAACCATTGCAGCCTCTCCTGGGAGCATGTTGATATCAACAAGGATAACAACAAAATTACAAGGAGTGTATCAAACTCAGCTCTGACTTCCTTGGGATGACTCAAAAGGAGAGTTGCTATGTTCTTTGGAAGGAGCCTCAGTGTTTTGCTTTGATTTGTGATAGGTCTTGGGTTTCCATCTGAGATGAACTTAAAATACTGTGATGATGTGTCCACAGCCATGCCACTGGGAAAAATCTCTAATATTGCATTGAATATTCAGTACAAGGTGAATGTCCCAGTTGATAAGCGGGTTAGCTTTAGTACATTGCTTTTCTCTCCCAAAACAATGCAATATTATCCAGCCAGAATGATTTAACATTTCTGGAAGCAACCAACTCAGTCAAACTCTTTAGGAATGAGTTATTTAGGGGGATATTTTGACTTTGACTAGAAAGTATTGGTCCAATGCCTCCTCCTGCCCCTGGAGTGTGGGGGTCTCCATCAGAGAGGGGCCAGTTGAGGTCTGTGCTCAGCCCTCTGAAGGTCCCCACTTCCCTGGCATATCCTTGTCGTGCTTCCAGAATTGTTTGGAGTATTGTTCTGTGCATTTTCCCCCCCTAGACTGTATTTGCAGACCTAGTACAGAATAAGGCTGAAAAAAATTAGACTGTTTCCCCTAAGGGAAAGTGACTTTCACTGGGGAGACTTCAAATTTCATACTCTCTTTGAGCTGTTATTCATTTGTGCAGTTCAGTTCAGTTATGCATTTGTTATTGTATCCATGCTAGTCACTTTAAATTATATTAATTCCCAGTTTATGCTCCATTACCAAGGGTAATCTCCTGCCTCCTGTACAGGCAGCGGTAGACTTTCTGGGGGATCTCTGTGTGGTGTGGCAGGGATGAATGCTTAATCCCATTTTCTCCTTGGCCACAGGGATGGAAGGCATCTACCCCAGAGCCCCCCCCCCGCCCCGGGGGCTTAGCCAGTCCTCGGCCCTGGGCGCCTCCGGCTGGTCACTAGATGTCCCCATTGCCCAGCTTTTCCTGGACGCATCCCCAGCCACGCCGGGATGTGGGCGGCACTGCGATGTCCGTGCTTCCAGCCGCTGCTCCCATGCGTGCGGAGGACATGCCGCTCTGCTGGAAAGGGAGCGGGCTTTGGCGTGGGTGTCCGTGACACTGGTGACGGGCAGTGACATCCCGTGAGCGGGTGACCGGCACCGTGCCTCTCTGCAGGAATGGTCCCGTCACTGCTGGGACCTTCGTGGAGCCAACCCACATGGGCAAGGATATGTGTCGAGCATCTCCTTGGCCATGGGTGGCACAAGCTGCCCCCTTATGCTGGCCTGAGCCCTTCTGGCTGGCAGAAGGACAAAGTTTTGCTGGGGAGGTCCAACGGGTCTCTGTGCCCGTGGTCCCCAGGGAGGCATAACCGAGCTGGCTGCTCTGTGCCTTGGCTGGCAGCAGGAGCCTCTGCAGCTGCCGGAATGACTTGCAGAAAGGTCATGGTCTCCATGCAGTCCCCCTGCTCCCATGCTGGATGTTACAGGGAGATGGGACTCTGCTGAGAAGGATATTTTTGCATTTCCCTTCAAAAGGAATGCAGCTGCGGATCCTGATCTGCTGTGCTATGCAGTGAGCCCCAGGCCCCCATCCAAAGGGTAACGTGGCAGTGACTTTTAGGAAGTACTGAATGTACCAGATGTGCAACTCCCTCCACCCAGATGTGCAGCCTTCCTCCCACTCAGCCCCAGCACCCTTGTCCTGCAAAGAGGAAGATGACACTCCAGATCGCTCCAAAAGCATCCCAGAGACCAAATACAGCCAAGTTCAAAGCCAGGCTGGCTCTGGATTCCCACACTTGTGTTTAGGCAGTTTAACCGCAGCGATGCCTCTTCCCAGAAATAATGATCAAGTCCACTCTGCACAAGGGGAAGAAAACAAGCCAGGAGATGGGGATGAGGATGGAGCAGTGGGAGGAGGCTTTGTGCGTGAGCCCCATGCTGAACAGCGGAGCTGTGGCTGATTTAGGACGTGCGTGCTGTTTCCAGAAGGAATTGCTTTGATCCCAAAAGGAGAGGCAGGGATGTGCATGAGGACTGGAATATTTGAAGCACACTTGGAGCTCTGTGTCCTGGTTGCCTGCAGGCAGTGTCACTCTTTGTCCCTGGAGAGAGCCTGTGTCTGAGAGAACTTGCGTCTGGATCAAATGGGACGAGTGGCACTTGTCTCTGGAGCTGCTCTGGGTTTTCTTGTGTCCGGTGGGACTGGGTGGCACAGGACGCCCCACGGGAGCATGGGCACGTTGAGGATGGGAGATGCTCTGTGCAAGCATGGGCGCAGTGGTGATGGGCCAGCAGCCAGCTGGCAGCGTGGCCAGGCATGCAGAGCACCGAGGGATGGGGCAGCATCACTCTGGAACTGAGGATTGCATGCACAGCTTGGGATCAAACCACAACAGATATCCAGCAGGATTTCCCAGTGCAAAGAGGAGCAGGCCATAATGTGCTCACCCAAAAGCAGTCAGCAGTGTGGAGGGTTTTTTGGTGGGATGACATTGCAGTGATGTAACCTGACACTGCTGCTGCAGCTGGTGATGTGGTTTTCCCAAGGGATGCTGCTCTGCTGCCAAGCACGAGGCCGTGCTCCCAAATCTCTTACAGGAGCACTGCAGAGGAACTGCCAGTAAGAAGCCAGTTAAAAATGCAAATCCAGAGAAACTGCCATCTCTATACTTAAAACAAATTTTCAGTTGCAGACTAAAATTTATTCTTGTTGCAAATAGACCTCCCCTCAACATATTTTGGGCTGAAGTGTGATTTCCAGAGGCAGTGCAGTGCAGCACCAGCTTGCTGGGAATGCGTGCCCTTCCCCAGTGCTCCTCTCTCAACTGCCCATCACCCCCAGCACAGCTGTGCCCTTGCTCATCACCCCCAAATCTTGTTGATGGGGTCCAGCAGAACCAGCCCTCTACAGTCACCATCCCTGCAGCCCTGGGTTTGTAGGGCAGAGAAAGAGCAGAGAGCCTCAGCCTGGCAACAGCCTCAGTGTGTTCAGATGGCTTCACTGAAGCTCCCAAAAGGCTGCTCTCAGCGAGAGTCCACGAGGCAAATGCAGCACACCAGGCAGCACCTGGGCTCACCCAGCAGTCCAGCTCATGCTGGATGTGTTTGGTATGAGCTCCCATGCAAAAAAAAAAGGGAGATTTGTTGTGTAGCAGAGCTCCGTGTGGGCATGGCTCCTCCAGCCTGGCTTTTTGGGGTGTGGGTGGTTTCAGCACCACGCTGGAGAGTTGCTCAGGGTGTTGAAGCAGCCTCATGTTTGTGTAGCCTGAGAGGCCAGGAGGCCCCGGTGTGGGAGCCCCGGCTGAGCCCTGACCATCTCCCTTGCTTGCCCCCCAGCTCTGCAGACCCTGACCCCCACGGGAGGAACACCTTCACCGCCTGACCTGGTGCCAATGGCCGATGCTTGAGCCCCCTCCGAAGATGCTCCCGGCTTCCTGCGAGCTTCTCCCGCTCCTTCGTGGCACCCTTGGGGCCACTGCCCGAGCCCCCCACCCACGGCTGTCCAGACCCTGCTCCCTCAGCCGGGGCACGGGGGGCTGGGGCAGCAGGTCTCAGGGGGACAGCAGCTTGCAGCCAGCGTGCAGCGGTGCCCACTGCCAGCCAGTGCTTCCCACCGCCCTCATCTGCGCTTCCTCATCACCCCTCATGCCCCTGATGCTTTGGGATGTATTTCGTGGCTTATCCATGTCATTGCAATAAAGCTTCTGTTGCTTGAGGTGCCCTCCGTGGTGAGTGCAATGAGGCTGGGGAGCCGGGGTTTGGGCAGTGGGGCACCCACAAGGGGAGAGGTGCTGGGGGTGCCCCCGTAGCACAAAAGCCTCGATGGCCCCAGAATGGTTAATGGGGAAACTCAGCCCAGGAAGCAAACCGTGGTTTGGGAAATGGGCCTCAGAGCCCTGGCTGCACTCAGCATCAGGAAATGCTCCCACATGGGAGCAGGGCTGCCAGGAGGGAAAGGGCACGGGACAGGGGGAGCACTGCAAAGAGAATCCAGAGCGTTCCTGAAAGGCAGTGACGACTGGGATTCATTATCCATCGGGAGACGTGTTTATAGCAAGTGTGAGTCACTGCCGGGCCCTGGGAGCAGCCCAGCAATCCAGGGGCTGCTAGCGATCCAGATGGTGTACAGGCTCCCCATCCAGCCCCACACAATGGCAGCTCTCAAACACACCCCCCCCAGCCCTGCTGGACCTTGGAGCAGCCCTGGTGCTATTTTTGGAGACATTGGGGCATCGTTTTCCTCTGGGATGCTTCCTTTCTACTGGAGAACAAAAGCCAGAGCACTGCCCCAGCTCTGTATGTTGCCCTGGTGCAGTGAGGGTCTCCATCTCCAACCCATCCAGCCCTGGGCTTGACACACATCCAGGAGAGGCCAGCACTGCCTGCCCAGACCTCTGCTTTATGTGGAAACAAAGGCAAAAATAAGCTATATTGACCTTTTTTCTCCATCTGGAATTGTACTTATCGAGTGCACATGGCCCCTTCTCCCATTTGGCCCTGCAAAGGGGCTGTGGCAGGCAGGCAGGGCAGTTCACCCTTCTCTACGCCCTTGCTCAACCCCAGGGAGCAGCAGCACCAAATGTCTGTGGAACCTGGGAGTCGTCCTCCCCTTGTTTGTGCCACCTCTGACGTGTCCTTGGCTGGGGTGCCCAGCCCTGCTCCCTGACAAGCCAAGCACAACGTACAGCTCCAGGCCTGGCACCCACTTTTTACTAAAACTCAGCTTTTCTGGGTTTCTCCTGCCCAGGAACTGATTGTATGCTTTCACTTGGAGAAAAGCCCCTGTTGCTCTTCCCATACGCTTCCCAGAAGAGCAGCACCATGGAGACCACCCCAAAGCAGGGTGTCACTCACGGAGCAATGCTCTGGGAAACCTGGCTCAGGGCTCCTTTCCTTTCCCCCCTCGCTGCAAGCCCTGGGCCATCCACGAAGCACCTTCTGTGGCCTCTGCTGAGCTGGGAGACTTTCCCAGAGTCAGAGCCAGCCCCAGGTGGGAGCAGCCCTGGGGAAGGAGTTCGTGGGGCTGTATGTGCAAACACCCCCAAAGGTTATTGTGTCCACCACCCCAGCACATGGCCTGAATCCCTGCCCAGGCTGGAGAGGTGGGATGCAGAGGTATGTGAACCCTCTGAACGCACTGGCTTAACCTCTGCAGGACTCATCAGCTGCCAGAGAAACCTTCTGTGCCCCACCGAAGGCATTTAAGGGTGCAGAGGCCCCACAGCCCCGTTCATTGCATCCAGCCCTTGGTGCTGGCTGCAGCTCTGCGGCTTCCTGCTGAGAGGGTGAGTGTTTGCAGATTAAAACAGCCTGTTTACCTTTGGCTGTGCCTCTAAAGGATAATAAACTCGTGGGAGGGAGATGCTTATCTTTACACCCTGCTCGGATTCCGCTGGCTGCGGCTTGTGCTGGAATCTGCTGCATGGGGCAGAGGACGTAGGCTTGAGGAGAGCAATCCTAGAACCATGGGGTGGTTTGGGTTAGAAGGGACCTTAAAGACCATCTCATTCCACCCCCTGCCATGGGCAGGGGCACCTTCCACTGTCCCAGGGTGCTCCAAGCACCGTCCTGCCTGGCCTGGGACGCTTCCAGGGATCCAGGGGCAGCCACAGCTGCTCTGGGCACCCTGTGCCAGGGCTTCAGCACCCTCAGAGGGGAGGATTTCTTTCCATATATCCAACAAAAACCTACTTACAGTGTAAAGTCATTCCCCCTTCTCCATGGCAGGATGGTTTGCATTTGCTCCTCATTGTCTCTGAAAGATCCAAGGAAGATTCTCGGCACTGCTTCGAGTGGGTTGGGAAGGCATTCTTGCCAGGAAGGATGGTTGACTTGTTTCATCCTTCTAGGAAAAGGCTGCAGCTGGATCTGGCTCTGGTGTGGAGGGAGCTGGGCTGCACGCCTTGCTGCATCACAGCACTGCTCTGGAAGGGCACAAACTCACCTGGAGCCTGGACAGCTGCTGGGGTGGTAAAAATAACGAGTATGAGCACACGTGCTTAATAAAAACGGGAGCAGAAAAAGCCTGGGAAGGGGCTGCTGGGAACTTCTGGGAGTTTGCTAGACACATGCAAGCTCCTGGGCTGGGGTGGACCATCCCTGTGGAAAACTATGGAAAGGATCCAGCTGGCTCTGTGCTGCACTGTGCCAGGAAGCCAGCTGAGACATGCAGAGGGCAGCCAACAAGGAAGATGCTTTTTCTGTCGTTCCCAAGGCTTTGGGATTGATGCTTTGGTTTGATGCCTGCATCCACATGGATGCAGAGGGGGGCTGCAATCCACGGCAGAGGAAAAGCAGGATTTCAGCCTGTGTAGCTCGTCCCTTCGCAGTCCAAGGGATGCAGGCCAGGCTCTGGGAGCGTGGGGCTGGCTGGAACCAGCTGGAGGCAGAGCTGTGTCTGGTGGCTGCTCCACTTTTCCTTGAGCGCCTGGGGCCTGCCTTCCCCAGGGAACATGTGCCCAGCCTGGCAGGCATGCTCTGCTTCCTGGGAATCACCCAAGCCACGCCTTTTATCGCAGAAGAGCGGAAAATACTCCCTGCTAAGCTGCTGATGGGGTTAGTGCGTGGTTTTCCATCCGTTTTTCCTGGATGTACTCCACAAGAGGGGGTTCCTCTGTCCCCTGCCCCTCCAGGGATGTCCCCAGGGCTGAAGGTGGCATGTCCCAGGGTGCTGCCTTTTCCCCAAGAACAGGAAGACAGCGCAGGTGCTGCTGATCTTTCTGGTTTGAGCCAGTTTTGTTCCCAAGCAATGATGCTCCCAACTCCTCAAACCCCATGCTTTGGGCTGTTTCTATTTTCTGAGTGCAAAATGGAGGTGGGGGGGGGGGGGGGAAGTCCTGGAAATGAATCTTGCTGCCCACCTTCACGCCTCCACTGTGGGACAGAGGAAGAGAGTGTGACTCTTAAACTGTGGGGTACCCCAAATGTGCGTCATCCTGGCATCCTGTAGCTCCCCTGTGAGTCGAGAATCCCTGCAAGCACTGGGGTGGCCCAGGAAAAGGATCCTGAAAGCATTATCTCTTCTCCTCCAGCTCCCACGCTGTATCCACAACTTCCCTCTCATTCGACCCTCTCATCTTCCCTAAGAAGCTGAGCCAAGCTTTCCCACAGACCCAGACAGCTATTAGGGAAATATTATTACCAGATGGTTTGGTTTTTTCCATAAGAACATAGGCCAGAGTGAAGTAATGGGGAAAACATTAACCCAGCACGCACCATCCTGGGTGTGGGGACACGGATTTGCTGCTGGAGCCGTGCTGTGTCCTGTCTGTGCCAGCATGGAAGGGGTCTGCAAAGTGGGCTGGAGGGGGACACTCACACCCTCTGTGTGCTGGATGGATGGGAGCTGGAAATCCCCACTGGAGTGGTGGTGACCCCCTGAGGTGGCTTGGGAAGGGAAGAGTGTATCCCCAAGCAGCTCTGGAAGGGAGGGAAGGCTCCCCCTGGCCAGCACAGCCGCAGCTGGCAAACAGCACAGCAGGCAAGTTCGTGCCGGGGCAGCGGTTCCGAGAAGCACCATGTCCCCACTGGGCTGCATCTTCCGGGGTGGCCTCGAGCCCTTAGCAAGGAAAGGGTGCCAAGGGCTGCTTTGTAGGACTATCAAGGGTTTTGGAAGATGAGCTGTCTTTTCCTCGGGGTGTTTTTGCAGGTGGGTGGATGCCAAACTCCCCTCTGGTGCTGCCTAGGCCTGCTCTGCCATGGTGAGATTCTCCCAAGGCACCTCTGGGAGAGGTGATGCTTTCCTGCTTAGAGGGGTTTCTCTATTGCCTCTTCCTGCAGTGATCCACTGTGGAAAGCTGAGTTGTCATGAGCAGATGCACCACAAGCCACGTTCTTTCCAGTGGGGTTTGTGGTTGGTGCAGCACTGGGCTCACAAGGACTGAGCACAGAGATGGGGAGGACGCTGGGATGGAGGCTGGGACAGACAGCTTGGGGTCCTGCAGCCAGTCTGGGGAGGTGCAGCCCCTGGTAACCAGACACATGGAAATATCCATCATCCCAAACATTTCCATCACTGGGTGCCCATGTCCCCAGGGGTGGGAGGAAGGTGAAAAAGGTGACTCAGGCAGCTGGCAGGGCACTGGTGTGCTTTGTGTGGTTACAACCAGGGAACTTTTGGTGTTCCCCAACTGGGGCATCTCCCAGAACCATCTGAGGAGAAAAAGTAGCCCCAGCTGCAAGCTGGCACTCGGTCCTTCTCTGCTTTCCAAAGCACCCTTTGGTTCTGTATGTACTGATGGGTTCAATCCTGGCTTCTCCCACGGGAATTAATTTCAGCTCCTTTCCACGTTTCCTATGGAAGCACTATTTTCCATTTCCAAGTGGATTTGATTAAAGGGAAGAAAAGGTTATATGGAAGAGTTAAAATCAGAAAAACAGAGCAAACTCACTCTTTTCTCAATCTCTGGGAGAAGAAAAAGCAAAAATTCTGTCCCAAGTGCACTTTTTTTTTTTCCCACCACCCAGTTTGGTCTGGAATTGGACTGAAAGTTTAGTACAGTGCTGTGGTCTGGGGAAGGAGAACACCCATTCCCTGGGGCACTTAGGCACCCTGGAGGGGCTTCCCTCACCCATCTTCATGGCACTCCACAAGGAGGATGATAGATGGAGGAGGTTCTCTGCTCTTTTCAAAGGGGACAGAGCCATAGGGCTCCATTTCTCTGTCCTCATGGGAAGAGGAAGGGGACGGGGACATCCCTCACAGGCATGTGTTGGATTACAAGACATGGTGGCATGCTGCTAGTTCCACTGACTTGGGAGTGGATTTTTTTCCTGCAAAACTAGCTCACACTCTTCCAAAGAAATAGCTATTCAGTGTCCTGAGGACACTGCTGGGTGTTGTCCGTGGTTTAGCGCCACAGACCTGGAAAAGACAATGATTTAAAATGCTTTGGAAACTGGACACTGCTCCAGTCCAGCCATGTGGTGAGATGCTCCCGGGACGTTGTGCCTGATGACAGCCCTGGGGGGGCAGGCCCGGGTTCCAGGCAGGGACTGGGGTCCCCAGTGGGGGTGTGAGGAGCTCCCCAGGGCGTAGGGGATCTGACAGGCTGCAGCTGCTCGGGGCCTTGTGCAGTCAGCAGGCGCCTTGCACAGGCCATACCACGATCATTAAATCTTTTCTGACACAGCCAGCTGGCCTCTAGCTTTCTCCAGCTCTGCAGAGCTGCTCCCAACAGGGCTTTGCTTTTCCCTACCCGCAGGGAGCGGGGGGGGTCAGCTCTTCTGCTTGGGATAATCCCCTGCTAGGGAAAGGGAGAGAGGAAGGGAGAATGCTAAGAGGAAATGACTCTGCTGAGGTGATGCATGAAGACAGATCCCTTCCAGCAACCCCTTTCTGGGGCTGGTTTTCAAAATCCCAGGAGAGTTCCCTTGTGGGAGCCTGAGGAGGTGTGTTGGAAAGCCATATCAGGTCTGATCCCCAGGAAGTGTCAAGCAGCGTGACTCGGCCCTGGGCGTGCTTGTTGTCTGGGAGAGCATCTTCAGTAGGTTGGAGATGTTGTGAAAATTTGCCTTGCAGTGCCCTCATCTCCTGGTGCCACGTGTGCAGCCCAGCAAAGCCCACACAACTCAGTGCCCGGGTGGTTGGTTGGACTCGATGATCCTTGACGGTCCCTTCCAACTCAGCTCATTCTGTGAATCTGTAAATTCATGTTGGAGTGAAAAAAGTGTGCCTGAAGTTTTTTGTGTTCATGAGGTTTCAGTTCAGCACAGTCTGCAGATTATTTTCCACTGGTTTTGGATGCTGTTTATCCAAAGAGTCATCATTTGATGTATCTGCCTGTGTAGAGTGGACAGGGTCCTCCACTGCTTTAACTTGTAATCAGTGGAGCTTCTGGGTTCTTCTGAGTCATCTCAACTTGGGACACCTCCAACAGCCAAAACTGCAATGTTTCTCCATGACCATCCTCACAGAGATGCTGTCAGAGGACAGGCAGGGTGACAGAGGTGGCAGCAGCCCTGCATGGTCCCCCAGAGTGGCAGGTCTCCTGCTGCTTCCATGCCCCCAGCCTGGGTGCAAACTTTGTGCCAGCTGGGTTTGTGCTGTTGACTCTTTGCTCTTTGGAGCCATCAAAGTTTTATTTAATGCCTTATTTTTATTTAAAGCTTTTAGTGCCCTCCTGTGTTTTTGAGAGCAAGTTACAGCTGCAGCTGTACCAGGGTCAGGCCTCAGGTATTTCACCTCTCCCCCTACCCCTCCATAGCAATTAATGCTCCCACCCATGCAGGGCCTGGGACTTCTCCAGGACTGTCTCCAGCTCTGGCCATAAAGAGCAGATGGTCGATCTCACCTTGGGGTGCCTTGCTGTAGAGGTCCTCAGGCTCTCCTGCCATCTTACCAAGTGACAAGATGTTCATCTCCAGATATTCCAAAGGACTTGTGCTCCTGTTTCTACCTCCTGGCCTTGACAGCTTTGACCCTGTTCCCAACTCCCTGCCCTGAGCATGGCCCTGATGAGAAGGGTTTTTTGCAATCTTGGGTGACCCTGTGGGTTTCTCCTCAGTAACAAGCCTCTCTTGTTCCCGACTGGCTTGAGCAGAAAGCCCTGAAAGTCAAGAAAGTGAAGAAAGTGCTTCTCCAAAAATGTTGTGCCTCCATGGTGCCCCCATGCCCCCAGCTTCAGCTGTGCTACGTGTTAGGGACTCCCCTGGCAGAACCCAGACCAGATGTCCTGGAGGTTGGGATATGATGGGAATGCCTGTCCCTCTGGTGCAGCTTTCTTGTCCCAGGAGCTGAGAGGAAAGTGCTGGCAGGTGTCCCAAGCTCCCCCCCTGCTCTAGCAAGCAGGCTGAGCCCCAACACTGGTGGACACTGACTGCTCCAGGGCACCCTACAAGGCTTGTGGGGGTCCCAGGCACCAGTGGCTGGGCTGCCATCGCAGGCACAGTGACATCCATAAAAAGGGTAAGGAGAAATGCTTCCTAAGTTTGACTTACAGCCTACACCTCCTGATCCCTCCCTCCGTCCTCAGGCTGGAGAAGTCTCCTCCTCACCCTTACCCTCCTGCCTTCTCTTCCTCCCACACAGAAACCAAGAGGAAAGTGGTAAAAAAAAAAAAGTCTCTTCAGCGACTCCTGCCTCCGGACCGTGGCCTCGCTCAGCTGCTGGGTTTTCCTGCCCTGCTTATTTCCTTGGATCCAGCTCGATGGTAATCTGAACCGAGAAACATGAGGCTGCGAGACTTTCTGCTCACTCTGCTGCTCCCAGCCAGTCTCCTGTGGGGGGGCTCCTGTGCTCAGCGCTCAGAAATCATCACCCAAGTCTCAGGCACAGAAGGTAAGCCTGGAATGCTTTCCAGGGTGGTTTTCCTTCCCAGCACCAGCAGAGAAGCCTGACTGCTCTTTCCCTCCGAGATGGATGCCTCTGCTGCAGTCACACCGCAGATTTGTCGGGACGTTTGGGCTTGCTAAGGAGAGCAGTGTAGGATTAGAGAGGATCTGCAAGAAGTACCCACTTTCATGGTTTTTGGATCTTTTTCCTTGGGTCTGTCTGGTCAGGAGCTACCTGTAGCAGTGGGATGCAGGAGAGGGGGATAACAGCACATACCAGTCCAGGTTTCTGAACTATTCTGGGCTGGACGCTGGCTCTTAAGGGAGGTTTATGTTGTTGCTCTTTCTTAAAATTGTATTTTTGGCAGGATGGGTCAGAAAAGTTTTACGTTCTTATGGCATTGATTGCTAAAATGGTTTCATTTTTTTGAGTGCAGGTTCCTGCAGCTGCATGTTATTTGGTATAATAAGTAGTATAGGTCTTGCAAAGATATCCTTTGGATGGGAACAGGGAAGAAAGTATAAGAAAGTGTTAAATGCCACAAAATTATGTTTTCTGAAAAAGTGATCTTGCTTACTCTTGATGCAAAGGGGGTAAGGATGAGAAAGCATTCCCCTTAGCCCAGATCCCAGGAGTCTGCTAAGAGGGAAATGGGGTGGGCAGTGCGGGAAGCCTGGAAGGGGGAGGCGATGCAGCAGGACTGCTGGCCAATTCCTGCCTCTCCACTTCTTCCCAGACTGTCCTGTGGACCTGTTCTTCGTCCTGGACACCTCAGAGAGTGTTGCCCTGAGGGTGAAGCCCTTTGGGGACCTGGTTACCCAAGTGAAAGATTTCACCAACCGGTTCATTGATAAGCTCACCCAGAGGTACATCCCCCAGGGATGGGGTTATCCAGACTGCTTTGGGGATGGAGACTGCTGCCAGGTGGGATGCTGAGATCCCCTGAGTGTCTGCCCACAGAAGGAAAGCAGGAAAGCAGGGATGCTGGGGAGGGGGATGGGAGCCTCTCCCCCCTCTCCCAGTGCTCAGCTGCTCAGTTTTGTCTCTGTCTGTGCTGACAGCAGCTGCCTGGCTTTAACAGGGCTGCTTGCACCCACCCTCAGGAAAGGCAGGAATTGCCGGAGTAGCAGACATGGCAGCCCAACCCTACCACCTCTGGGTGCCTGTGTGGTTATTGTGCAGTGCCAAAGCAATGCTGGTCCCTGTGCTCAGGCCCAGAACCACCTGGGAGCAGGGGTGGCAGCAGGACCCCTCTGGGGTTAAACTGAGCCCTCACAAGGTGAGCTGCAGACCAAACCCTCCCTTGCCACTGGGGCACCCCAGCTTTGGGTGCCCCTTACCCACACCATTCCCCAGCTCTTTATCTGCCTTCTCCTCACTCCACTCTGCAGCCACCAACCAAGGTCACACCCCGGCTTTCCCAAGGGAATGCCCAGAGATGCCCAGGAGGACCAAAGCTCCTGGATCTCAGAGGGGGTGGTGCTGGGCTTGACTGTGGGCAGGAGATCCATGGATGCACAGAAGCACCACCAGTGCTGGAGGCACGTGGGTCTTGCTGAGCTCCTCGGGGCAGCAGGAGATGTGTGCTGGTGCCCAGAGGGGCACTGTGGGGATGTCCCAGTGCTGCACCAGCTGGAAGGGCAATGCCCTATCTCAGGAGGGTTAGGAGGGGGGGCAGCTCACCTGTCCATTGCCCAGGCAGAAGAATTGTCTCACAAGGCTTTGAGTGACCAGGAGCCTTGTGCTTGGGAACAACCTGCCAGGCCTCTATGAGTGCAGCATCACTTTCCCCTGTGCTCAGGCCTGCAGGCTTAGTTCTGCAGTGGGATAGAGGGAACAGCAGTGGACAAGGCTCAGGTGGCTTTGAGACAGCTCCTGATGGGCAGAGAGAAGATGTGCAACACCACTCCTTTGGGACTGGCCCCCGCTTACTGAAAAAGAAATCACATCCCTTTGGGATTGGTCCCCATATCCTGAAAAGATCTTTTTTTGGGGCAGTGGCCAAAGCACAGGCGGTGCTTCTTTCCCAAGGAGTCACAGGTGCTGGATATGTCAGTGCACAGGACAGGGCTGCAACGCACACACACTCATCCTTCCCCAGGTCAGAGCATCCTTCCAAGGGAGGGATCCCTCTCTGATTTTAACACATCTGGCAGTGGAAAACCTCTTTGCGGGGTGTTTCAGTGGTTACCTGCCTTGCACACACACAAACCTGGCTGTCTGGTTCAGCCCCTCCTGCCCAGCTCCAGCCCCTGGCACCTCTTCCAGAAGCCTGTCTTGCCAAGCTGTTTGATCCCTGCAGATGCTCACCCACTGCATCGCTTTGCCCTTCCACCCACGGGACAAGCTACCCTGGGGTCCCATGCTGTGCTTTTCACGGGAAGCGTGTCCCAGCTTTGCAGGAGAGCAGGGAACCCTGGCAAATCCCTGCTCTGCAGAGGATTTGCATTTTCTTTGCTGGTGCCAGGGAAGGGAACCCCGTGTCCTGGTGTGTCCATGCAGGTACTACCGCTGTGACCGCAACCTGGTGTGGAACGCGGGGGCGCTGCACTACAGCGACGAGGTGGTGCTCATCAAGAGCCTCACGCCGATGCCCAGCGGGCAGAGCGAGCTGAAGAGCCGCGTGTCAGCCGTCAACTACATCGGGAAGGGCACCTACACTGACTGCGCCATAAAGCGCGGCATCGAAGAGCTGCTCATCGGGTCAGGCGGCGAGGCCGCGGCGGGCACGGCGGGCACAGTGGGGGTGGTGTCACTCTGGTCGAAGGAAGGTGGGAACTTCTGGGTTGGGACACCCCTGTGCATTGCGCAGAGCTGTCCCCAGGCTGGGAAAAGAGATCACAGTGTGGGGACAGGGGTGGCGAGTTGCTCCAGCTTTCCTGGGATGAGGCATGCCCTGACCACAGGCTGGGGCACTGTCTGGGGTGAGCGTCCCCAGGTGTCCAAACCACTCCCCTCCAGCTAAATTCTTTCAACATTAAATCCTGTGTTTAAACCATTCCAGTGGTTCCCATCACAAGGAGAATAAATACCTGATTGTGGTGACTGATGGACATCCCTTGGAAGGTTACAAGGAGCCCTGTGGAGGTCTGGATGACGCTGCCAATGAAGCCAAACTCCTGGGGATCAAAGTGTTCTCTGTTGCCATCTCCCCCAACCACTTGGTAGGGACCACACAGCTGGGATGCTCCTGGCAGGGGGTTCCCAGTGGGACCATCGGACCCCCAGTGTGACAAAGGAGGGGCACTCAGAGCCTGCACAGGTGCCCACGGGTCTCACTCTGCCCTCCCCACCCCCAGGACCAGCGGCTGAACATCATTGCCACGGACCATGCCTACCGCCGCAACTTCACTGCCACCAGCCTGAAGCCCACCCGGGAGGTCGATGTGGAGGAGACCATCAACACCATCATCAACATGATTGTGAGCACTGCCCACCCCCCATCCCACCCCCTCCCCAGGTCCACCTGTCCCTCCTAAATCCCTTCTCTTTGCTTTCTTGTCTTGCAGAAACTTAACACGGAGCAATCGGTGAGTGTCCCCCTGTGATGAGCCTGTCCCCTGTGGGTGACCCGTGGCTAGGGGGGCTTGGTGGCACAGTCCTGCCCTGCAGGCAACCCCTGTAAGCCTGGGAAGCCCCCCCACAAGCAGGGTGCACTGCTACTGCCACCTCCTCTAATGCTGTTTCCTCCTTCCCTCTGCAGTGCTGCTCGTTCGAGTGCCAGGTGAGTCAGGCTTTTGAGAGCCCTGTCCCCTTCCCTCTTATCCCTGTGGTCCCAGGCTGTGCCTCAGGCTGGTCTAACCCACACATCTCTCCTGCAGCCTCCCCGAGGGCCCCCTGGACCTCCTGGTGACCCTGGCCATGAGGTGAGGGACTGGTTGTGGCTGTGCTGTGGGACTGGGACAGTGACATGGGCTCACTGGGGATGCTCAGAGACCTGGAATCATTGTCATAGAACCAAGAAGGTTGGAAAAGGCTCCCAGTGTCACCTGTGGGGCATGGACCCACACCATGCTCCCATATGGCCAGCACCATCTGCTCCCTGTAACCATGGAGCATTTCTGCTCCCATCCTCCCTGCTCTTCTTTCAACAGGTCATCGTTCTATTCCTGGGGATGATAAACTAACTGTGTTTCTCTCCTGTACTGCAGGGAGAACGAGGCAAGCCAGGTCTTCCCGGCCAGAAAGGAGAGGCTGGAGACCCAGTAAGTGAAGGACCAGCCCTGGTGACTCTGCACAGGGGCTGTTTTTTGGCTGCTTCTGGCCAGACCTCTCGGATGCATCCTCACCAGCATCATCCTGTTTCTATGGGGTGTGCAGTCATGCGTGCTGTGCAGTGGGGAGGCTCCTCCTCTTGCTACAAGGCTTCCTTGTTCCTCACCCAAAATAGCCGTCCCTCCTGAAGGACATGTCTCTGACTCATGTGTGCCAGCCCAGGGGTGGACTCTGGGCTCCCTCCTGCATCCTCTGACACAACAAGCACAGCAGTGTTACAGGGAAATCTTTGGTAAACAACCTGAGAGCACGAGGAAACTATTTCCCTCCTCCTCCCTCTTTTATTTTACTAGGCACACTTAGTTTTGGGAGACACATTTCTCCCTCACACCTAAGCATGCAGTTACCCATCTTGTGTGCTCCCAAACTGGAAACCCCATGCCATGCATTTTTTCTTCCCAAGGGTTTTCTGCCCTTCCCTTTCCTCCTGAATGACATGTCCCCAAGCACCCAGTTTCCCTCACCTCCATGAAGAGCTGGAGATGGCGGAGGTGCAGGCAGGTCCTCTTGGCCCTCCACAATGATCCCATGCTCTCAGACTAGGAAAACAAGGAGCAGAGTTATGGGAGAGGCTCCTGTGTGACAGAATGGCAGCTGAGCCCCATATCAAGAGTCTGGGGGGTGGTGACTGTATCTGCAACTCTAACACCACGTTTCTGTCCCTTAGGGCAGACCAGGAGACATGGGACCTGTGGGCTACCAAGGAATGAAGGTATGTGGGGCTGCAGGCTCACAGAGGTGGTTCAGAGGTGGGCCGTGGGCTTTGTGCTGCCAGTGTTCTCATTCTCCCTTTTCCCTTTCTCCCTTCCTCTCTAGGGTGACAAAGGAAGCAGAGGAGAAAAGGTGAGGACAACAGGGATGTTTGGGAGGGATCCCTATGTCCCCGTGAGTGGTTATCCTGGGCTGGCCCTGCAGCTGCATGGTGTTGGGGTCTGCTATATGGCCCCACATCCATCCAACCCTCCTGCTGGCACTGCCTGAGCCAAGAGCAGGGATCCAGCAGGATCCAGTGGGATCCAGTGGTGTGCAGAGGAGTGGTGAATGCCTGAGTGCTCAGACTGAGCTGGTGTGGGGACTGCGCGGCGGTGGGGGGATGGATCAGCTCGGCATGGATGTCTGACACCTCTGTCCTTCCCTTTGCAGGGCTCAAGAGGAGCCAAAGGAGCCAAGGTCAGGCTCTGCTTTTGCACCATTTTCTTCTGACATTTGGAAGGCATTGGGAATTTGGGAATCACTTCATGGTCCTGGTACTCTGTTTCAGGGTGAGAAAGGCAGGCGTGGAATCGATGGTATTGATGGCATGAAGGTAAATCTCTGCTCCAGGGCACTTTGCTTGGCCTGAGCACCTCGGTTTTGCCCCTCCAAAACCGTCGTGGGGTCTGGGGATGAAGCCTGTGGGGCAGTGGATCTCCCTCCCTGCAGGGCCATCCATCTGCCAGCCAGGGATGGGGCTGGAATGTCCCTTCCAGGGGTCTGGGATGATGGATGGGGTCTTCCTGTGAGTGTCACTCATTGGAGGCCCCTGTTTTGGCTGCATGACAGGGTGAAGCTGGATACCCTGGATTACCTGGCTGCAAAGGCTCACCCGGATTCGACGTAGGTACCCCGTGGGTGTCCCTTGCATGCAAGTGAACAGCTCTGCCATGATGGTGTGTGGAAATAGAGAATTGCTTGGAAATGTGCGATGCTTATATCCCAGACATGGCACCTCAGGGCTGACCAGGCCTCATCCTTGCCTGGAAGCTGTCCTCAGTTGCCCTGGGGCTGCCTGACATTGAGTTTTCCCAGTTTCCCTGCTTTTTTTCCATGCTCCCGGGATGACACATTTGTGGTGGCACCAATGTCATTGTGGTCCAGCTACAGCAGCCCAAAACCACCTTTTCTGTCATTTTCCTCTGAGCTTCAGAAGTGTTTCAGCAGTGTTGGGTGCAGCATTGCGGGCACAGCTCCATGGTGCAGGAGTCCCTTCTGGCCATGTCCCTCCCGTCCATCCCAACTGGGAGCCACCTGCCAGGCAGCTGGGATGCTCAGTCCATGCCCAGTTTCCTGCAGATGGTGTCACCAGTTCAGGTTTCAGTGACACTGCCTTTAATTTCAACAGGGAGCTCAAGGCCTGCCTGGACCAAAGGGAGATCCTGGTGCTTTTGGACCCAAGGGAGCAAAGGTGAGTTGCTCTGCCCAGCCTCATGCAGAGGAGGGATGCAGGAGGGAGAGGTGGAAATTCCTTGCACTGACTGGGGCAAGCCTGTTACAGAATCAGAATGGTTTGGATGGGAAGGGACCTCAAAGTCCCCCTCGTCCCACCCCCTGCCATGGGGGAGTGGAGCCTTCCACTCGACCAGGTTTCTCCAAGCCCTGTCCAACCTGGCCTCTTCCCTAGAGGAGGCCCCCATCACCCACAGTGTGCCCACGGTTCGAGGGTGCCCACAAGCCTGGCACAAAGCATCCCTGAGATATGAGGGGAGTGCTGTGTCAAGGTGGCTTCCACTGGGAGCGGAGTAGGGAGGGATCTGTTGGGATGGGGAGACAACAAAGCGCTGAAAGAGGCTTGGGGTGCACTGTGGCTCCTGACAGCCTCTGTGCTGTGGAAGCTGAAATCCACTGCTGGATGCAGTCTTGATGGTGCCTTGTGTTCTTGTGAAGGGGGAGCCTGGGAATGATGGAAAGCCTGGCCGACAGGGGATTCCTGGCAACCCCGGAGAGAAGGTGGGTGAAGAAGCACCCTAGTGTCAACATCCTCTTGCTCTCTGTGAGAGGACCCCTGCTACAGCCTGGGCTTTGAAGCAGAGCTTGCCCAAAGCTCTCCAAGCGTGCAGGGCTTTGATCCAGAACTGTCTGACTTCCTTTTTGCATCCCCGTGCCTTGCAGGGAGCTCCTGGGAACCAGGGGGAGCCTGGACCAGCCGGAGAGACTGGTGACGAGGTGAGCTCTCTTCCTGTGATGCCTCTGTGTGTTTGCTTGCTGGCCATCCCCACCCCCTGACCACCCCCTGACCACCCCTCTTGTTTCTCCACAGGGTGCTCTAGGTGAGGATGGTCCTCCTGGAGAACGGGTAAGTGAGAGCACCTCTCACCCACCCCCAAGGCAGGGGCTGGTACCCTCTGGAAGAGGAGGAGGGGGCCTGGGGCTGAGGCTGCTCAGAGGTGGGCAGTGATTTTGTGATGCTACCCTCTCTTTGCAGGGCAGCAATGGAGAGAGAGGACCCCCAGGCTCACCAGGTGACCGTGGGCCAAGAGGACAGCTGGTAACTGCACCCGCAGGGCAGCATCCTACATCTGCTTGCAAGAGGGGTGATGCTGGAAGCCAGGGGCTGGGAATAGGTGTCCAGTAGCTAACTCCACCAGCATGTGGGCCAGCACGCAAGCTCAGTGCCTTGACGTGCCAGCTTGGGAGGGATCTGCTGTTGCCCCTTTATGCTGGCAGGTGATCACCAAACAGCCAAAATCCAGAGGAGAGCATGCCCAGCAAGCCAAGAGCAAGTGAACAGCTGTCAATTCCTTCCTCACAACTGGAAAACTAGTGACTGAAGAGGAAAGAGTCAAGGTGTCCTCCCCTGGGTGCTCAGGGGCTGTGTGAGCTACCAGTGGCTCAGGCAGGAGGGCACAGGTACAATCAGCAGCAGGGCAGCATGAGTGGGTATGGATGGAAGGGAAAACACTCTTCCCTCCCCTTTTGTGTGGGAGTCACTAGGAAAGTATGCTTCCAGCCCGATGGGGTGAGTCATCAAGCCTGAGCGTGGGAGGGACAGGCAGGAACCCTCAGCAGGCCAGGACAAACATGTGGCAAGCGACAGCCATGCCACACGTCATGGGAGGGGGGGCAAGGGGTGCTCTGTGCAGGGTGGGCGTGGTGGGAGCCAGGGCATCCCACAGCAGCATCCCATAATCCCATCCACCGTTGCACCACTCATTTCCCATCCCTGCAGCGAGGACAGCCAGGACCCAGCACCAGCTTGGAGGGGGGCAAAGGTCTGCCTTGGGGAGGGGGCAGCTCTGGCAGGAGGTTTCTGGCAGCCTCCCCCTTCGTGTTGACTGCTCAGGGAGTGTCAGCACTGCTGCACGGGGTGTGCGGGGCAGATGTGCGGGAGATGGAGGCAGCCAGTGTCCTGCAGTTAAATTGTTCAGCAGACCATGGGCTGCTCCTTCCAACTCTGAGTCCAAGCACGAGGCTGTGTAACCTTGCCAGAAACGTCTCAGGGCTATTTGGAAGTTGGGTTTTATATTTGCTGTTTGGCTTATGCATCTGGATGCTTCTAGGTTGCAAACAACAGCTTTAGGTCACCAACCTCTCAACCGCTTCCCTCAAATCCCCCTCTTCTCTGCCTCCCTGACTCATTTGTTCCTGGCTATGTGTCTGGATGGGGAAGGTGCTGCAGAGCCAGCCTCAGTTTGGCAGTCACACTGCCCTGTTAAGATGCAGCTCTGCTGGATTTGTGGAATGCTGTTCAGGGAAAGGGAACTGAGCCATGTCCATGGGGTGTTTCCTTCTACTGGAGCCGTTGGGGTGCAAAACCACTAAGACTCAGGTTTTCTGCACCCTACTGGCCTGTCAGTTCTCTGCAAAGAGCTCTGGCTCAGACTTCTGAGTGTTAGCAAAGGAGAGGGGAAAACATTGGCAGTGAGAGCTGAGGGTGTCTCTCTTCATCTGTGTCTCATTCCCATGGAAATCCCCTTAGCTCCATAGGGATGGCAGGCTGGAGGAAGGATGCAGCTATCCTGGAAGCTGTGCTCCTCTCCATGCAGACTGCCCAGGGCAGGAGCTGCTCTAGAAGAGCAGCCATGGGTGCAGAGTGTGGCTAGTTTGGGTCCAGGGCCAGCTCTGTATATCTGCAAAACACGAATCTCTCCACACTTTTGCTTTTGTGGCACAAAATGGGTGGGAAAATGTCCCCTAGATGCAAGCTTCACAAGGCCTTCCTCTTTGGGCTATCTTCTTGGATTCAGTGTGGCCACCCTAGCCTGTCTTTATCTCCCTCCGTCTCCGGCAGCTCCCTATTCAATTCCTGAATCTGCCTCAAATCCTTGCCTGTTTGGATTGCATTTCCATCCCACTGTGGCTGCTGCACCCCTGCTCCCCATTGTATACAGGTCCCTTTGCACCCACACCTGCTCCTCTGTGTGTGTTTTCAGGGAGAGCCAGGACCACCTGGTGACCAAGGGCGGGAAGGACCCCTCGGTCCACCTGGCGACCAGGTAAGAGCTTGGTTTAACCTTCTGGATCTTAGATGGAAGTGTTTGGGACATCAGGGAGAGTGGGATGAGAGGTTTAACTGATGCCACAGCATCTTGGGGCAACTTCTCACCATCTTCCAGACCAGGAAGCAGAGCTGGTGAAGAAGGGCAGGGATTTCTATGTGAACCCAGGATATGAACAGGACCAAAAAAAATGGAGACTTAGCTCCTGGGCTGTGGGCAGAACAACCTGCACACCATTTCCCAATCGCAGGAAAACAGAGGTCAGCACATCTGACAGAACTGGAAACTGGCAAGTGCAAGATGCAGCCACACACAAAACGTTCGGGCCTGGGGCTAGAAACTGCTCACTTCACTCAGGGGTGTCAGTGAGATATCTTGTGTCAGTGAGGGTATCCTGACATGGCCCCAGCGGTGTCCCTGACACCCTTGGCATCCTGCAGAGACAGCCTCTCCCAGAGCCAGTGCTCCTCAAGCCTGCTGACTGCAAGGTGTGACCCTCCTGCTCTGGGCTCTGCCTGTGCCTTGTGTGCCTCAAGGAACAGATCTCAGACTGCACAGGCTTGCTGGAGAGCAGGGTTGGCCACCTCCAGCCTGAGGAAGGCTTCTGTCCCCTGCACAGTTGAAGGCTCCTTCTTCCCAGCTGGTAACTTGAGGTCTGGAGGTGTTGCTGGGTCACTCCTTCATGGCCATGGCACTGATTGCAATGGCCAACAGGATCTTTGCACCTGAGCAAGCACACTCTGACACCACCCTTGGATTGGGGTCTGTAGGACAACTCCCCTTCTACCCACACCATCAGAGTTTTGATGGATCCCAAGACAGAGGAATGTATCAAGATAAACATTCCCACACTGGCAGAACAGGACTCCCACAAGAGGTGAAGCATGGAGGCCAGCATGCAGACAAATGTGAGACAGCTTTTAGACTCCTTTCCCCTTGGCCAAGTGTTGGAGAGCCCTTGGAGAAGATCTGGAGTGCAGAACATGAAGGGGGGGCTGTTGCATTCATATTGTCCCCAGCATGGGTGACCCTCGTCAGACCTGCACTGTGCTGAGAGAGTTTGGCAGTGTCCAGCTTGCTCAGGTGTCTTTTTGGAAGATGGCCCTAGTGGAAAAGCAACTCTTCAGATGTGTGCATGTAATGATCCACTGATCAGTGCTGCAGGCTGGTGGCAGCAAAAGAGGCTGGGGCTGGAGTCCCAGCTGCCTCTACCTCTGTGTGGTAGAGGCACATTACAGGTTCAGGGCAGGAGAAAGACCACGTAGAAGACAAAAATTTGATGCAAGCGTGGTGGGGAGCCAGGCTGGGACAGATCCTACTTCCAGCCAGCCTTTTCTGTTGGGGAGGAAGAGGAGAAAGAATGGTCTGTCCTGTGGGCCACAGGTTTTCCCTCCCCACCACTGAACTTGAGTCAAACCCCTGTCAGAGAGGGAAGCATTACAAAAGCAGCTCCAGTGCCTCCCCAGGCCAGAGGCTGCCCCAGTGCTCTCACCACTCCAGGGAGATTTGAAAAGCAGTTGCAAAGTGAGGATGCTTTTTCCATGAGCTGAGGAAAAATGCTTGTGTTTGGCCAAATTAAAAATAAACGTGTAATTAGGTTTGGGTAAGAGTGGGACCTTGGCAAACACAAGTATTTTTCAAGCCGTGTTATCTGGACCTTGGAGTGTGTTGGCAAGGGGAAAGTGCTCCTGCTAACCTGTAACTCCCTTTCATCCCGTTTCTATCTGAGAGAAGCTAAAGGCCAGCACGCTCTTTCCCTGAGCCTCATGGGACAGGTCTGGTGGCCGTTCTCTATTCCTGGCCATGGTGTCCAAGCCTTCTGTCGGGTGCTTCTCTCTTGTTGCACCCAGAGAAGTAGTGGACAAGATTTACTCGCCCAAAATCCTGCGTCATCCATCATAAACTCCTCCTGAGGGATTTGCGCTGTGCGGCTGCAGTGAGGATGAGAGTGGCCAATGTGAGCCAAGGGTGCCATGGCTCCAGCCTTGGCTGGTGTGAAGAATCACAAGTTCCTGTCCTTCCTTCCAAGATTTCTCTCTTCTGGGCTTTTGTACAGAAAATAAGGTTACATGCCTTGAAGCAGTTCAGTGCTCTGCACTGTGCCATTTTAAGTTTTCTGCACCCACAAGGACACCTTTCCTTGGAAGAAGGGTGTGTATGGCATGTATAGATGTTCAGCACCAGCTCTCTGCATCCCTCTGTCCTCTCCATTGCCTGGGGATTTGCTGCACACTCAGCTCCACACAAAATGCTGTCTGAGTATTTGATGTGATGCCAGAGCATCTCTGCCCACTCATTGTCCATCATCATATCCCACCTCCTGGAAAGCAAACCCTGCAAAGGGCTGTGGGCACTGAGCAGAAGGTGGAGGGGCTCCCTTGGGCATCTGCAGAGCTCTCTGAGAAAAGAGCCCTCCTGCTGCCTCCTCTCCTGTCTCGTGGTGTCCCTGGCCAGCCCTGCAGCTGGTGGAGCAAGCAGCTGCTGCCCAGATGGGATGCAGCAGCATGACAGCTTTGCTCTATTCCAGCACACGCTGCCAGGGCTCTGCAGCCTCCTGAGAAAAGAAACTCCCCAGAGCCACCCTGGCTGTGACCCAGACTTGTCCAAGCCATAAGGCACATGGAGGTTTGTGTCACCTTCAGGGTGATGTGCTTGCACCAAGGACCATCCTCCAGGGGCACCTGTGTAGCGGCTGATGAGGTGCCACACAGCTGTGCTTTGATGCTGGAAAGCATCAGCCCATCCTCCCTGGTCCTCTTCCCACCAGTTCCTCTCTTACTGGGGTGAGCTCTGAAGGAGAGGGATGGCTTTGGGGGCCTTGGCTGCCAGTAAAAGCACATGATGCGTGGCCCATCCCTGCAGTGTCACACCTTGGTCCAGAAAGCTTTTGGGTTTGGTTCATGCTCAGCAGGGATCTACCTTCCACAGGGTTTCACAGAGAAAATTGTGTTAAGGGAGGAAGGAGGAAAAGGAGAAGCCAGGCATGGCTCCTGAAGCACCTCCCCATCAGTATCCAACCTCATCCATAGGGTCCGTTCTGAGGCTTTCCAAGGTGGACCTAACTTGCCAATGGGCACCTCTACCCATCAAATCACAGAACAAAGGAACCAGCCCTTCAGGGCAGGAGTGGC
This sequence comes from Euphonia xanthogaster, assembly GCA_034509185.1. Classification (NCBI taxonomy): domain Eukaryota; kingdom Metazoa; phylum Chordata; class Aves; order Passeriformes; family Fringillidae; genus Euphonia; species Euphonia xanthogaster. The sequence continues at coordinate 5,078,177 of JAYDZK010000002.1, forward strand.
AGCAAGAGAAAGCCCCTTTGAGAGAGCATTCTGTGTTTCCCTAGGGTGAACCTGGACCTTCAGGACCCAAAGGCTACAGGGGAGATGATGGCCCCCCCGGCAGTGAGGTCAGTGCTGCTTCATCATCGCTTCTTCTGCTGGGAGGGGATGCAAGGACGTGCAGCAGGTGCTGCCCATTAGGGCTTTCCCCAAATCCCATGGATACTGGAATGCTATTGAACCTATTGGTACAGGCTCCAGTACTGGCTTCCAGGCAGACACATCCAGGCATTTCCATGGGTCCTTCAAGCCACAGCTGCCTTTTCCCCCCACCTCCCACAGGTCATTTCTTGGAGAGGTTATAGCTACACCACAAACCACAGAGCTTCCCATCACAAGAGGTGGGGAAGATGCTGTCTGGGGGCAGCCACATGAACCTGCCAGCAGGTTTGATCCCCAGGGTGGGGAGCAAATGGAAGCCAAGCACAGCTGTTGGCTTACATAGAAATCCTAGAACATTTGATCCTAGTTTGAATCACAGTTTGGGTTGGGATCTTAAAGGTCGTCTTGTCAGGGG
>JAYDZK010000002.1:5078832-5147463 GCA_034509185.1 Euphonia xanthogaster
CGCCCCCCCCCCCCCCCCCCGCCATAGGCAGGGACACATTCAACTATCCCAGGTTTCTCCAAGCCCCGTCCAACCTGGCCTGGAACACCCCCAGGAATGGGGCAGCCACAGCCTGTCTGGGCAACCTGTGCCAGGGCCTCCCCAGCCTCTCAGTAAAGAATTTTATGGCATCAATCCTCACGTTGCTCTTGTTTAAGCAGAACACCTCCACGGTGGGCTTGTGTTGGTAGCTGGTTGCCTCAGAAGTCATCGTCTTCCCAGCTCAGGTGATGTTGTGCAATGCTTGACTCCTTCTTCTGCCCCTTTCAGGGCCCGAAGGGATTGCCTGGAGCACCTGGGCTGCCTGGGGACCCTGGGCTGATGGGAGAAAGGGTGAGTGGTACTGCTGGGGAGATACACTGCCAAGGAGACCAGCATCCTGCTGCCATGCTATCTGAGAGGTCTGCATTTCTTTATCTCACTGTGTCTGCCTTCCTTTCCAGGGGGAGGATGGTCCTCCTGGGAATGGCACAATTGGATTCACAGGTGCCCCAGTAAGTTTTTGTGCTGCCTTGAAACTGTAATACCACTATGTCTACTTGTCCAACCTAACACACTTCCTTTTCTCCATCCCCAGGGGCAGCCAGGAGACAGAGGCAACCCTGGCATTAACGTAAGTGTGCTGTTTCTTCAGCCACACAGGACTTACCCTTGCTGGTGGTTTGGCACTTGGAACTTCTCCATCAGCTGCATGTCGGAATGGGCTCCCTGAAGCAACCTGCATCTCCAAAACCCTCTTTTCTCTCTGCCCACCTCTCCCTGCAGTGGGTGCTTCCAGTGGAAGTGTCCTGCTCTGGCTGTAACACCCAAGGGCAGCAGCTTGCGCTGGGTGCTCTCTGAAGCAGTCCCAGGGCCAGAGTTTGGGGTTGGGAATGTCACCCAGGGGAGCTGGATAATGCTATGCTGCAGGATTGATTTAGTGCTGGGTTAACGTTTGGATTTGATCTTAGAGGTTTTTCCAACCTAAACAATTCCATGGTTCTGTAGCAGTGAAAGCCACCGAAGAAGTTCTCGTCATCAAGAGCACTGAAATCTGGTGCTGCTCTCCAGCCCTGTCCCAAGCCAGCTTTCATGAGGTCACCACACGCCAGCAGCAACTTCACCACGATAGCAATAGCTAGTCACGCAGCAGTCTCATTCACACTGTTTTTCAGGGAACAAAAGGCTATGTCGGACCTAAAGGTGATGAAGGGGAGGCTGGCGACCCTGGCAATGATGTGAGTAATCATGCTGAATCCTCGTTTCCTATGAGCACAGTGCAGGAGCCTTGGGCAATGATGGGCCAGAGCTCATCAGACTTTGTTAATCTTCAGCCTTTGCCTCTGAGCAGTGACTGATGGATAGCAATGGGAGCTCCCTCCAGGTGTTCATTTTGTGTCTGACAGCTGGCAAACCTCCACATTTGTTAAGGTGAGGTGGACACCACCTCTGCAAGGCTTTGTATGCTTCCAGGTGGCACTGATGATGATTGCACTGGGGATCTGAGCTTTATCACTAGCCCATGGAGGGAGATTTCCCCAGTGTCCCTTCCAAGTCTTCATTTAATTTGGTACAGCAACCTCAGATAACACTTCAATGGTGAAGCAGGGCTCATCAGATATCTGGAGGGAGAGGTGCTGTGTGGGAATCCTTAAAATCCGAGGGTTTTGGTAAAGCTGCAAAAGGCAGGCCTCAGAGACAGCAGAACTGTGATTAGAGCTAAGCAGTGGCCATAGGATTTGTCAGTAGGAAAGTTATATGAGAAGCAGAAAGTAAGGATGAATAGAACAATGGTCTGTGTATTAACGCTTGGATATAATAACTCATTAAGCTAAGAAAAGTTTATCTACCAAGATATTAGGAAGTTCCAAGCTTAATAATGGAGCTCTGTGCATCGTATTTTAAGGCTTACAAGCAGGTATTGTATTCAGAATGAGCAAGCATTGTTTTAACTAAAGGTACGTGTGCTTACAGTGGTTGGATAGAACTACTGTCAATATGCTTTTGCTTTGTGTGATTGGACAAAAAACTTTTAAAGTGAGTTGTAACATTGAGTTCTTTGTCTGCTGCTGGGGATGTGAGCTGCTGGCATCTTCCCATTGTCATAACCATGTAATGAGACTGATGCTGGAAAATAAACAGCTTGAGACGTGTTCCCCAGCAGTCCCGTCCCATTGGTGATTTGTACAGAGACCCTTGGCCAGCACTAGTGCTGCCCCCTGACATACACAGATTTATGAGTTTTGGTTTTGTTTTCATTCCAGAACCTGACCCCTGGGCCCAGTGGCATCAAAGGAGCCAAGGGCCACAGGGGACGTGAAGGTCCCCCGGTAAGTAAGGACCCTGTCAGGGTTGGTTCCAGTGGCATGCATCACACCATCCCTCCATCCACCCCTCCATCCCTCCCTCCATCCCTTCATGCAACACCATGGGAGCAACACCAAGCCACGCACACACTGTGCGTACTCACTGCCTTCCCAGCTGGGTGTATGTGGTACATGTGGAAGTGGATCTCCTCCTTCCACCTCTGTGCAGCAGCAGGGAATCATGCAAACAAGCAGATATGCCTTCTGCAAGCCCAGTGCAGGGGCCAGCAACTGGGAAGCCAAGAGGCTTTTCACAACTCTGCATTACTTGGCAAGGTATCATTAGAGTACACCACAGATAGGACTGACTGCTCCTGTAACTCCTCTGTGCTTCTGTCTGACAGGGACCACCAGGACCTGTGGGGCCTCCAGGACCAGATGTGAGTGGGGCAGGATTGGGGTGCTGCCTGCTGGCCTGCTCTGTGCATTGCTTTTGCTGTTAATCAAACATTTCTTTTCCTCTGTTTTCAGGAATGCGAAATCTTGGACATCATCATGAAGATGTGCTGTGAGTATCCCTGTACCTCTCCTCCCACCCTGCTCAGTGCCTTGCTAAGCAAGAGGCAGCTGGCTTTTCCCTGTCCTCAAGCAGCGGAATGCCATCCGTGGGCATCTCTCCCCTTTCATGAGCCACAATTAAGTGCCCTTGATACACAGACCTCCAACTCCATCTCTAGAGTAGCTCATACCACTGTGTGAGCATAGACTCACTTGTGTGTGGCATAGACTGGTTCGTCTGTGGTTCTGTACAGGGAAAACATCAGCAAAGTTGTGTAAAAGTCCTTGAGTGGCCCATTTCTCAGTGCTTTTTTATTTTTTTTTCTAAATACCATGGTCTAATATTCCCCCCTGGGAAGAGGGGGGCCTGGTTTGGGTGACCTGCCATGGGGAGAAGCAGCACATATTTCCTGCAGAGGACTTCTGGCCCATGGCCAGTAATGAAGTGCTGGAAGGACACAGGGTACATGGAGAACTGACTTTAGGCTCCATACTCTGGTGATTTACTTAGCTTTTATTTTTGTTTAAATAAGAATGCACCAGCACGTGCAGACACAGAGCTCTGTGTGTGTATGGTGCTCTAGGTCAGAGCATCACAATCTGAAATACCCAGAAAGAATCTGGGTATTTCAAGTGGGAGAGAAACCTCCATGAGCTTGGATTGTCCAGGCCAGGTGTCTGTGGGTTTGCAGAGACACAAACCTGCACTCTGCATTAGGATGTGAAAAATCCTTTTGTCAAGCATTTTAATGTTGTCTCTTTCTCTCCCTTTTCCTCTAGCTTGCTGCGGTGAGTGTTACTTGGCAAAGTTGCTCTGCAAATATTTGCTAGTCCTTCTCCTTCCTTGCACCCCTCCTCTCCCTGCTCTCACTACACGGAGATGTAGGAGAGCCTGTGAGGGAGAACCAGGTATGAGCCGAGCAAGGGAGGGCAGGAAGCAATCTCTGAGAGTGCCACTGCCACACAGATTAGAGGCTGATGTGGCTGGGTTCTGCAACTGGAAAACGGCTGTCAAGATGCCCTGTGTACCAGCAGGGTGGATTTTCTCTGCCCATTTTACAACTGGGATGTCTGTTCTGGGCACACTGTGGATCTAGTACTGTCCTCTTCCTTCCAAATCTTGTGCTGGTCAGCAGAGGAACGTGCTGGGCTTTATTCCCTGATGATGCCCTGATAGGTGGGGTTTGCAGTCCAAAAGCTTGAAGGGAGAGCCAAGGGCACATTATACTCTTCAATAATGAGAAAGAGGGGAGCAAACTGAGTCCGCCTCCTCCAGCCCACCAGTGCCACCTCTGTCCTGCTGGGCTGGGCGAATGGAAGAAATGAGAAGGCTTATGAGGGAATGGGTTATGGAATAATTACTGGGTGGTTTAAGGGTACTCACAGCCTGAAAATGCCGCATGTCTTATTAGGGAGCAAATGCACATGGAAAAAAATTGTAAACTGGCTCTCAGGTCTCCTATGCAGCTATTTTCCTGGATTGTTTTTTGTGCTTTGAGGCATAGGCACCCAGCTGGGCAGGCCTGCAGCAGGCATCAGCTACTTCCTTTAGAAATGCTTCCCTGCAAAACATGTCCCTCCGCTCCTGTGCCTTTCTCCAGAGTGCACCTGTGGTCCTGTGGACCTCCTGTTTGTGCTGGACAGCTCAGAGAGCATCGGCCTGCAGAACTTTCAGATTGCCAAGGACTTTATCATCAAAGTCATCGACCGCCTGAGCAAGGACGAGCGAGTCAAGGTGAGATTTCCACTGAGTGCTGTGAAATCCTTGTGTGCACTTGCTTATTTCTCACTGCAAGCAGGAAAATGGGGAGGTGCCCCCACTCCAAAAAGCCTCCACCAGGCTTGGCTTCAGTCTGGGGGTGGGTCTTCCCAAATTCATAAAGTGATAGAGATTAGACAGCAGATCGTTGTCCCAAAATAGACATTTCACTCTGTTTGGGCAAAGGGACTCTGTTTCCTCCATGTCCCGGAGCAGATGGTGCATCGAGCATTCAATCAGCCTGATCAATCAGTGTCTCAGTCTCTCCCTTGTTTTGATGAGCATTTCAGGTGTCTGGAGTGTGTTGGAAGTTTCTGATGTCCAGTTCCCAAGCTTGGATTTAGGTCACCCAGTTAAGCAGTCTACTAAAAATGACCCTTGCAGCCCAAACCCAGCAATACTGTCCCCATAGTGAGTCTTTCAGTCTGAAGAGGGGCACAAACACTTGCTCTCCTTCCTAGCTCCTCTCTGGTAACCTGCTGCATGTTTTATTTACCTCTGTGATTTGAAGAGCTGTTGGGAATCTAGACTTTCCTGAAGGTATAGCAAGCCACCTCTAAAGAACATAATCTGCTGTTGAATACTAGTGTGGTGGGCATACATGGGGCTTTTTGGATGGCAAAGAGCCAGTAATAAGCAGAAAAGTAGAACTGGGTAGTAAAACCACAATGTTGGAAGAAAAACAGGACTCTTGAAAACATCTTCTCATGGAACCATAGAATCCCCTGAGTTGGAAGGGACCCAAGGATCAAGTCCAGCTCATGACTCTTTACACAGGACAATCCCAAGAATTCCACCATGTGCCTGAGAGTACAGTGGCTGCTGTTGAGACCAGTGAGCTGTGAGATCTAGGTTTGGGTCTCCGTTTCATTTACTGTCTCACCAAATTGGTCCCAATGTGCATCCACTCCTGGTGGGGCTCTGCCTGCCTAGAATAAGGCAGAAGAGAAACATCAGAGCCTGCCATGAAGGCATTCAGGAGAAACCATCATCAGGATTCTGAGCCTCTGAGGTCCCCTGAGGTATCTGCCCCTAACTGGTTTCTGTTCTGTCCCACAGTTTGAGGCTGGGGAGTCCCGTGTGGGCGTTGTGCAGTACAGCCACGACAACACGCAGGAGCTGGTGGCCATGGGGGACGCCAACATCGACAACATCGGAGCACTCAAGCAGTGAGTCTCTGGGGTCTGGCCCAGGGAAACCTACTCACCCCTCGTCCTCCATATCCAGGCCAGCAGCTCCCGCAGCTGCAATGATCTAGATGTCCTTTAGTGGAAGGTAGTGGCTGGTGGCATCATAAGTGGTGCTAAGGCTAAAATAAGGAGCTTGCCAGTTTTCCACCTACGTCCTCATGCAGGGGTGTCTGCCTGGTCACAAGCCATGTTCTTGCTCCTCCAGTACCCATGGGCAGGGCTGGCAGGCTCACTGGTGTCTGTCCTTGCAGGGCAGTCAAGAACCTGCAGTGGATTGCTGGGGGCACCTACACTGGGGAGGCCCTGCAGTTCACCAAGGACTATCTGCTGCGGAGGTTCACGTCCGACAAGCGCGTGGCCATCGTCATCACCGACGGGCGCTCCGACACCCTGCGCGACCCCACCCCGCTCAACTCCCTGTGCGATGTCACCCCGGTAAGGGCACGGGGGACCTGCCACGCGGCAGCTGGGCGGCACAGTGCAGGCTCTCTGGGTGCCTCCATGTCCTTGCCACACAAGGCTCGGGCAGGGGCACAGGTGTCACTAGAAGCCCTTTCACAAAGTGGCAGGCATACTCAGTTATGAATGCATTAGGTGACGAATGCATCCAGTGATGGACTCGAACTTCCCTGCAGGTGGTTTCCCTTGGGATTGGTGACATTTTCCGGAACCCTCCAAATCCAGATCACCTGAATGACATTGCTTGTTTAAGCAGACCAACCAGGCCAGGACTGTCCATTCAAAGGGACAACTATGCCGAGCTCCTGGATGACACCTTCTTGCAGAACATCACCTCGTACATCTGCCAAGGTGGATGAAAGGCAGTGGCTGGAGGCAGTGGGAAAGGTGGCGAGGGATGCAGGATGCCCTCCCTTGTGTCCCCTCAGTCATGCTCTTAAGCAGGGACAAGGGTATCTTGTGTCTCAGAATACTTTGTGGTCAGGTCCCCATCCTCACCTGCTGCAGGACATGTCTGTCCACACCATTTTTCATGCATGCTTATAGCCTTTGCATAGATGGCAAAGGTAGGTGTTCACCTTCTGCAGGTGAACCTCTGTCCCTTCTGTGGCTCTGTAGGACAAGTGGTTTTCCTGGGCCAGCTGGTGACATTAATCTCTCTTATATCCTTAACAGAGAAAAAATGTCCTGACTACACCTGCCCAAGTGAGTATTGACTCCTCATGCCACACTGAGGGGCTGTGGGTGGTGTGATGGGGGAAGTGGGAGCTTTTGTTTGTGGGGATGCACAGCTTGGACACCTCTTGCAATGGGGATGCTCGTGGTCTGGAGAGGTGAGCAATATCTGTCAGACACTCTCAGGGTCTCTCACACACACATGCCAGCCCAAAGCAGCTGGGGTAAAGCTTAGGTGGTTGTTTCTCTGGCATCTCAAACCTAGAGAGGAGGCTGTGAAAGATCACAACCCTCCCAGGTTTTAGCAACTGACCTCATTACCTGCTCCTACTATCTAGTAGTGGAAGCATGAGCAAAATCAGTTCCGTGGCAGGGATACTGGAGAAAGGTGCTTGAAAAGTGAGAACAGGGAGAGTTTTAATGGAGTACACCTCCAAGTCAGAAGCATAATCAGTCCTCAGAATTTCCATGGAAAGAAGGGAAGTGAGAAGGATGAAGTTGTTCCCCAGACACACAAGGAGAGCCACTGTGTTTAAACAAGAGTCACTAGATTATCTCAGCCAAATAAACATCTACAACCTATCCTAAACCAAATAAAAGAAGGAATGAATGGGTGAAATGACAAGCGTAGGACAACACTGGGACAGGGGAAAGAAAGCTAGCACGAGTGGAGATTTCCCAATTCTGACAAGGCAGGAAGCCTGTGAGACAAGCCAGTGAGTTCATTGTCTTTCCATGGAAGAGCCAAAGTGTAACAAGCCCTGGGCCTTTCGCCTTGCAGTCACCTTCACCGGACCAGCAGACATCACGCTGCTGGTGGACAGCTCCACCAGCGTGGGGAGCAAGAACTTTGAGACCACCAAGAAGTTCGTGAAGCGGCTGGCGGGGCGGTTCCTGGAGGCCAGCAAGCCCACTGACGACTCCGTGCGCATCTCGGTTGTGCAGTACAGCGGCCGGAACCAACAGAAAGTGGAAGCTCAGTTCCAGTACAACTACACAGTCATTGCCAAGGCCATTGACAACATGGAGTTCATGAACGATGCCACGGACGTGAACTCCGCTCTGCAGTTCATCACGGAGCTGTACCGGCGCTCTGCTCGCACCGCGGCCAAGAAGAGGGTGCTGGTGTTTTCTGACGGACACTCCCAAGGGATCACTGCCAGGGCCATTGAGAGGGCTGTGCAAGATGCACAGAAGGCTGACATTGAGATCTATGTGCTGGCAGTGGGAAGCCAAGCCAATGAGCCCAACATCCGTGTCCTGGTCACAGGGAAGAGCGCAGATTACGATGTGGCTTACGGGGAGCGGCACCTTTTCCGTGTGCCTGACTACACCTCTCTGCTGCGCGGTGTCTTCTACCAAACTGTGTCCAGGAAGATAGCTGTTGACTGAGCATCTGGGTGGGTTTCTGCCAAGGCCATAGCTGCTTCTGTCTCAACTAAAAAGGAAAACCAACAAAGCAAAAAAAATTTTAACGGTATTCTTGACCAACTATGCAGATAACCATAGTGCCACAGCCTGGCTGTACATAGTCCCTTCCCTTCTCTCTCTGCTTCATCATCTGTGTCTCTACTCTGTTAGCCTCAAATTCCCTTGCTGCCCATGGCTGCCCTCCCTCCCCACAGCAGGAAAACACAAGCACACCTAGCAATAAGCCATCAGAACACAAATACCAACCTCATCCCACTGTGTTTTTGCCAAGAATCAGGATGAGGGCTTTTGTACCACTAGGATCTAGCCTGGTCTCTTAAGGCTGATTATTCTCTTTTTAGCTATCTTTTTTTTTTTTTTTTCATTTCCTTCTCTCTTTCACACATCAGTTGAGCACTTGCCCAGCTCATCATGATCCTAACCTAATGCTGTGCTTCGAGTGAAATATTCACACTTCAGCAAGCTTTGATAGGGGATCGCTGTCACAGCTGGCAAGTTTGGTTCATATCTCCCATGCCTGCGGAGGACGGAGGGCTGGACTGCACTACCCAAGCTGTGTGCCAGCATCTCTGGCCTCCAGAGCCAGGGGATGGGACACTCACTTCCCAGGGTTGGGGTAGAGGTGGGTGGTGGAACATCCCTCAGAACTCCCATTCAGGGTAGGGAGGCTACACACCAACCAAAGGAAAGCTGGGCAGCAGCCTTTGAGGAGGGGGTGAACCCTTAAAAGAAGCAACATAATTGCACTCCTTCACTTACTGATCTCATGGTCCTACAGTGAAACCAGGAACCTCATTAATAACCTGATAACTTGTTTTATGGGTCAAGCTCCATTCTGGAAAATCTCTCTGAGCCCAGTTAGTGGGATTTAAAAAAAAAAAAAATTAAATTAAAAAAAAAAAATTAAAAGGGCGTAGCTGACTTATTCCCAGGAAGCTCTCTTGGAGCACTATTCCTATAGGACCACCTAGGAGTTAGGCACCTGGGCCCTAGGGAAACCCAAAACCCACTAACTGCACTGTATATTGAATTAAGGCCTCATCCTCAGCCCAGAGAAGTCAAGTGAAAGGCTGCCATCATCTCCCAGGGTCTTTGACTCACACTATAAGATATATTGACAAAGGTGCTATCACTTATGTGGGTGATGTGGGCCCTTGGTGTTTACACAGTTGTTTCTGGGACCACACTGAAAATGTGGTTTGGCTGGGTGAGATTTTGTTTCAGCACTTCCACTGGTGCTCTTGCTATGAATTCATGCACTTCAGAGAAACTAACAGCAACTGCCAGGTATCGGGACCCCAAACTCTTTACTTTGTATCCAAAACTCTATTGTACCAGTTAGTTTTATTTTATGCCTGTGTTTTACTAAAATTGTCCACTATGGAAATTTGACAAATAAATTGTTTTCCACAGTCTCTTTGGGTGTTTGTCTGACTTGACTTCCTCCCTCCCAGATCTTGATTTTACATCCTAAGAGATCTCTAAAAGGTCCTTGGGGACCCCACACCTCTGTGTCCTGGGGCTTGTCACAGCTTTCCACTGTGGATTCCTGCAATGCGACTTGTTCCCCAGGCAGCGGGGACATTCAACGGGACATTGTCTCATGTCCTCCTCTTAGTCATGCTGCCTCCTGGAGTGCTGGGGACTCACAGCTGGAAAGTCTGAGGAACAGCTCTGAGGTGGCTCTGTGGGTGACAGCTGTTTGTGTCACCTGTTCTCCTCTCCATGGAAAGTCGGCAAAAAATGCCTTCACATTTGCCCTAGGAAAGGCAGGTTTTGTTACAGCTCAAGAAGTACCTGTTAATGGCTTGCCACAGTCCTTGGCATCAGTCAGGCATGGAGGAACATGACAGGGACAAGCCCTTAGGCTACACATTTGTGGCTAGGGATGCCCAGCCCACAGGATGGGCTGCTGCCAGCAGGAAGGGGTGGGAAAATGGGGCTTCTGCCCACCCCCTGCTGTATGTTCCCACTCACATTCCACCTTGGCCATATCCAATGCAGGGATGCAAAAGGCACCTGGGGAAAGATCTCCCTGTCTTTGGGCTGGTTTACAGCTTTTTGCTAAAAAAGGTTGGTGGCAGGAGGGATCTTTCCTCTTTCTGTTCATTTTCCCCCTCCACTCCTAACCCTGCCCTAGCATTTTCCCTCTGCAGAAAGAAAAGATCCCAAACCAGCAAAAAATGCCAGATTCTGAGCCTCAGTTCTTGAGTGTTTGTCAGTTTTCCCCATCATTTCACCATGTCATCCAGAGGAAAATCTAAATGTTCCCTTTAAATTCCAATTTGCCCAGAAGAATCACAAGTTCAACCAGAACCAGGTGGCAAGCTGTCTTTCCCAGGAGACAGGGACCAGCAGGAATTTTTCATAAGTGCCCAGCACCTTGAGTGTAACGGTGTTGCCTTGTCTCTCCCCACTGCTGTGCGCTGCTCATGTAGGACTGTGGAAGCCCTGTCAGGTCTCTGGGACAAAGCTGGCCCCGATATGCTGGACTTAATTTGTCTTCCATTTCTGGTGATATTCACTCCACTCTTTTCAGTCTCAATTTTTGTGCTTCCATTACAGGGAAGGTCAAAATGCCTCTGTCTGCAGGCCTCTTTAATTAAGCTTCAGATGTCCTCCAGATGTTCAGCGAGGGGGTTTATGTTACAACAACAGAATTTGGGCCACATTTCTCTGTTTTCCTCTGACTAAATGCTCCTCATTTGAGGCAATGCTGATTCACAGCCCTTCATGGGAAGGTGATGGCTGGGGAAGGACTGGATTACTGAGACCGCTTTAACAGTGTGGTAGGACTCCTAAAACACATACCCAGCTGCTCTGGGATGACTTTGAACTGTGTATTTAAGAGCCTTTCCTGTGCCTACAACTTTCCCAAGGAGCAGAGATCTGTTGCCTTGCCTCTCCTAGCTGTGACAGCCAAATAACTGAGTGCTCAAATGCCTTCTGCTCCTCTGTGTTTTGGGGCTTGCTTTAGCTCATATTCCCAAGCAAGGTATGCATTATTTAGTCCAATTGCATGGCTTTTCCCCTTAAAATAAGTAACATTTTATAAGAAAGAATTGTGGACAAACATTAAAGACTGTGACCTATTAAGAAATACGGAAATACGGGGTTGACACAGAGAATTAATTCTCAGCAAATTCAAGGCCATGGAGGAAGACCATTCCCTCCCTGCCCCCAGCACATACTACCATCATCATCACCCTCCCTCTCCAGGTAAAGGATTTAGGAAGCTGATGGCCTCCCATAATGTTGCATGGGGTGAAAGAGTATCACCAAAGCATGGTGCAGCTTTGGGAGACTTGCATGTAACAATTTTAGTTTTTGCTACTTCCCATCCATAATTAGGTCACTTAGATTTTAGAGACTGATGTAATAATGGGACTAAATAAGTTATTATGGTCTGGCTAGGCTGAGAAGACTTTAATTTGACAAACAATTATTTTTTATAACTACACTTAACAGTGCCTTCCCTGGTTGTCCCTAGGTATGCCCACAGGCAAACATAGATGCTCGACCAGGGTCTTGCCCCTCAAAATTTCTCCTCGTTGCTTGTAGGGAATTCAGGCTGGATCCACAGTGTCTGTTTTCTATGCTTTTACACAGAAAATGTATATTGCATTAGCAGAGATTCTGGAGGATGTATGGCAGGAGGGGGACTACAGCCACGTGGGCCTCAACAGAAAGGTGGGATGTACTTCTGAACACAGTAAGGGACACTGTTTAATTTCTGTTTCCTTATTTTTCTTGTTTCTTTTCGTTTCTTACAGGTGTGGGCATGCCTGTCACACATGGAAACTACAGAGGTGGTCCCAGGAGCACGCTGTGGCAGTGACACAGCCCTCCCACTGAGGCTTGGGAATGCATGGAATGACTTATTCCCCCCTGAAGTATTGCTCAGCCCTTCAACCTGCTCATGGCCTCAGCAGAGCAGTGCTCCTGGTCCCATCCATCTCTGCAGACACCAACAGGAAACACTTCTCATCTTTGTCATCCGTGCGAAAATGTTGGTGTTTAACATCCAAGCTGCTGAACTAGACAAGAATGCAGCCGGGGTGCCTCTTCTTGATGGTAATATTTTTAAAAGGGAAAATTGAAAGAAATAGCAGAAGCTAGAGGCAAAGCAGACTCTTCCTACCCTTTACCACGTACATCTGGAGAAATGTTTTTCTTTTTTCTTCACTTTTGGTTATGGAACTTTATAGAATCATAGAATCATAGGACAGTTTTGGTTGAAAGGGACCCTAGAAATTATTTTGTTCCTAACCCCTGCTGTGGGCAAGGACACCTCCTACTAGACCAGGTTGCTCCAAGCCCTGTCCAACACTTCCAGGGATGGGGCATAAATAATTCTTCTTCTTTGTTCTGGATGCCTCTAAAGGTCTGGGGAGATAAACTGTTTCTGAAGATGAATTTCCTAGAGGCGAAAAACCATGCAAGAAACTTTGAGAGCCATCTATTGTTACAACACCATCTGTGTTGACTGCACAAAGCTGGAGCAGTCTTAGTACAGCCACAAACTTCATCCTCTGTCTAAGAACTTTTTTTTTCCATAATCCAGTGGCCACATGAAAGACGCTGCCTCATCAAACTCAGGTTTCTTTAGTCACCAAGAATAAGGCATGAGGAGGTAATTAAGCCCATTTTCTACCTTTATGGTATGTTTTACCCCACACAGAGGTCATGTTCCTCCTTCCCTTGTGAAGTTATTTATCACCTGAGGTCCCTTCCTTGTGCCTTTTTTTCTCTCGTGACCTGACACTCTGTTCTTGTTTTATGTGTCAGAAGCCTGCAGGAGCACAACAAGGTCAGGCTATGGCAGAAAGTCCAAAGGCTTGTTCCTCGATATTGAGACCTCTACCCATCATAAAGTTGGTGCTGGAACATGGCAAAGCCGTTCCATGGAGCAGATTAAAAACCCAAACTAGACTTCTGGCAAGAAAAACCTCGAGAAAATTTGTTTTGCACAGTTGTCCTAGAGACTGGGAAGGGATTAAGTCACAATTGTCTGTGCACAGGTGGCATTGAAATAACCTTTGAGGAAGGCAAGCTCTGTGCATCGGTAGAACTCAGCTGGAATTATCCTCAAGCTTCTGCCAGCCAGCAGCAAATAATTTTTGAAGCTGAAATCTGATCCATTATCTTCGAAAATATGAGCCTCAGAGAGCTCCCAGTCACAGAGGCAAGCCTGGGATAGGCTTGACAAGAGGAAATAAATAACATCCTTCCGCAGAATCAAGCTGAGGAGGAGAGACAGCCTGCCAGACCTCATGGTGCCCACATCCCTCAGATGTGCCCTTCCTGGAAGAGGTTGGATGGGGCTTGGAGAAGCCTGGTCTAGTGGAAGGTGTCCCTGCTTATGTCACAGGGGGTTGGAACAAGATGAGCTCTAAGGTTCCTTCCAATCCAAACCTTGGAGCTGGATCTTTCTCAGGATCATCCCTGCATATGCTTCATTTTTTCCTTTCATTGAGGATGCTCCCTGCTGTCTTCCACGCCAAAAATCACTAGAAGTTGGTAGTTTTATTGCTAATCTCTCCTTGCCCTTTGCATGAGGGGTGATGCTCTTTGACGTCCTTCCTGCTTTCCAGAAACAAGCTTTTCTTGAGTTGGGAGTGGGGGGATTAACTCCTACTGGCACATTAAAGTTCAGGTGCTGGTGCACGCCAGAAGGGGAATTCTGCCATGTCAGAAATGCCTCTCCTGCAGTCAGACCAAACAAAACCAGCCCACCTGCGAGACTCACGCTGCAATCTAGGCATCTCACAGCCAGCCCTGGCAGCCAAAGTTTTTGCCAGAGAGGTAAGCCAAGGTTTCAAGACATGTCCTGCATATTGAAAGATATTTGCCTTCTACAGAAGCTCCCTTCGCCTCTGCTGCTGCTGCCCTGCTTCTCACGGCACAGGCCTGGCGTAACGAGACCCTAAAGATTCTAAGGTTGCCCCCTTCTGCTTTTCTCTGTCTTTCTTTTCTTCTGTCCTCACAACCAAATCCCATTCCCCTCAACTAGCATTTTTCATGGCTTAAGAGAAAGCAAGCAGGGCAGGAATCAGCAGGAATAACCTAGCCCCCCACAGTTTTCAGTCCCCAAAGCAGGGGGGAAGGCATAAGTGTCAGAGCCTGGTTGTTGTTTAATTCCTGGCTTGGCTTTAGAAAGCAGTTTGAACCTTCATAAACATGGAAGTGCTTGTCTATAACTTCTGAAATCCCTGCAAATCCCTCTCTTGCTCCCAAAGAACCCAAACCCTCAGGAGCCACAATGTTTGCTCTTTCACCTCAGTCTTGCTTACTTCTGCATAAATGGGAAGTTTGGCCTGCATTACTCCTCTGGATTTCTGATAGCACCAGCAGTAGTAGAATTATCCCTGCACACAGCCTTATGTTTTGGTTAACAGAGAGCTGAACACAGTTACACGTGGTATTTTCCACGGGGCTTGAAGTCCTTGAGATTTTTAAAGGCAGCTTGTAAGCCCAGCATGCTGCTTTACTGAAGCAAGCCTGTCCCAGTTGAATCCTGGGCCATGAGCTGCACACTGCAGTTTTTCCTGGCTGCAAGAGCCAGAAGCATCGGGCACGTACTGAACAGGACACAGCCCAGGACAGCTGGATAAGCCCCATCTGGAGCTCCACAGCTCTTTTGAAAAGTGTGTCCAAAAGGGTCTGGCTTGCAGGGGAAATGAGAACATGTGGCAGATTACTGTGCCTGGAACCAGCCGTCCCCACAGCAGCCTGGGATGTGCCTTGAGGTGCCACAGGGTGCTGCTGGAAGAGCCATTTACTGCTAGGCAGGAACAGGCTGGCCTGGCGCAGGTTTCCTTCTGAAGCTGAGGAATGTTCAAAGAAGGGACTGCAACACAGGGAAGGGGAAGCTGACTGAGGAGAACCTGAGCTCACTTAGTTTGTTCAGCTGGAGGAGACTGAGGGGACGCCTTGCTGGGATCTGCAGCTTCCTCGTCAGGGGCAGTGGAGGCGTCCCACACATTTCTGTGGTCAGTGACAGGACTGAGGGAACAGCTAGAGCTGTGTCTGCAGAGTTTTAGGTTGGATATCAGGAAATTCTTCTCCCAGAGGGTGCTGGTGCACTGACCAGGCTCCCTGGGGAATGATCACAGCCCCAAGGCTGACAGACCCCAGGGAGGGTTTGGACAATGCTCTCAGGCACATGGTGGGATTGTCGGGGTGTCTGTGCAGGGCGAGGGGTTGAACTCGATGATCTTGTGGGTCCCTCTCATTCAGGATATTCTGTGGTTCTGTGACTCTGTGATTCTATCAAACACAAATTGAGTGGTTCCACTCCACATAGTCACAAGGAGATTTGGGATTTCCTGTGAATTCAGGGTTCCTTGGTTGCACATTGTATGGTTTTCTTCCAGGGCTTGGGAAGGCCCTTATTGATGTGGCAAGACATGGCCAAAAACCACTCTGATGGTAGATGCCCCATGACTGAATGATGAGTCAGCCATGGCATAATCCAGCCATTGCCACATCCCAGGACCTGTCTCACATACTTTAAACAAGGTAGTTGGCGAAGATATTTGAGTAATACTTTTTGTAATGTCTGGTGGATTATTAGGTAAAGACAAGAGCTGGAAAAATATTTTCGGAAATATTTTGTTGGTAGGGTGCTGCAAACCAAGGAAATTAGCAGCTTGCCCAAGACCAAGACTGTGGGAGATGTGGGAACAGAACCTATCTCCTTTGATTCCTGTATGCAACAGATTCTGTAAAAGCAGGGCCAAGAAGTAAATATGTCAAGAGTAAAATTGTCCACAGCTGTATCAGACAGGTCAGAGGGTGACAAACTGGTCCATACAAGTCACCAGTTGTAAAGGAGGCCCTGGTGGCTGTTTCTGAAGTGAATGGTTCCTTAGGATCCCAAAAGTTCACACCACCCTTCAACTCTTGCAGAGTGTTATGTATTAGGAAAAAATACTAGAAAGAGATTCTTTACTCTAAGGGTGGAGAGGCCCTGGCATAGGGTGTCCCGGGAATCTGTGGCTGCCCCTGGGTCCCTGGAAGTGTTCAGGGCCAGGTTGGATGGGTCTTGGAGTGACCTGGGATAGTGGAAGTTGTCCCTGCCCATGGCAGGGGGTGGGAATGAGATAAGCTTTAAAGTCCCTCCCAACACAAACCATTCTGAGATTCTCTGATTCTATGACTTTAATGCTGTTTTTCATAAGCTTGCATAGTTGAATCAAGCCTGTGACCATTTTGTCTCCAGCTTGTTTTCAGTCCCATGACTTTGATAGCCAGATTAGAAACACGTGTTCGCTGTGCAGTTGTGAAATTGAAACTGAAGTGCTCTGTTGACCCCTAAACACTGTTTTTGTTGCATTAAAGTAAATGACTGCTTGTTCAACACTAGATAGGACACATGTGCTGCATCAGTAAAAATAGATTTATGGCAGTGCACATTTTTTTCCCAGAAAATTTGCATCAACACCCTCCAAAAAGACCCTTGAGTTCCATTAAAATGTTTGAAATGTAGTCTTAAATGTTAATCATTCAATGAATCAGAGGCTAATACCTTTTACTGATACCGTAAGAGAAATTTAATAATCAAGTGATTTTAACAGGACCGGAGGTAACAGGCACAAACTGAAACACAGGAAATTCAACCTGAAGGGAAGTAAACACTGTTTCTTTTAGAGTAAGGGTGGTCAGACCCTGGACCTGGCTGCCCAGAGATGCTGCATGCTCTCCATCTGTGGAGATGCTCAAAACCCTGGACACTGCTCTGGCTGACCCTGCTCAAGCCTGGGCTTTGGACTGAGTGGTGCCTGCCAGCCTCAACCATTTAGCTGTGACCCTGCTGGTCCCCATTGTCACCTGAGGCAATGGAAAGTCCTCCCTGCAGAGTCCTGGCTTAGTCAGGGTTTCAGAAGGTTCAGGGTTTCACTCTGCAGTTCCAAAGCACTACACAAGGCAAAGGAAAATTATAGAGGGATCTTCTCCTCTCTCGAGTGCATCACCTTGACTCAGAAAGGAGATGGAAAATGTGGGTTAATCTTTGTAAACTTAGAAATGGTTCCTGACTTCTTATCTCAAGGTAATCCTGCTGGATTTGGGACCACCCCTGCTTCAGAGCACTCAGAGCCAGGCTTCAGGAGCTAGTCGCCCCCTTGCTTACTATTTCTCACTGTCTTTGTGTTTCTGGTCATCAAGCTCTATGTGGGAATAGTGGAGGAGTGGCAGGGAGCATCTGCATGGTTTTTGTCTGTGTGAAAGAGCAGCAGTTACAGAAAGTGCAGGATCTTGTGCCGACTTTGCTGCTTAGTCATCCTGCAGTAACTGGCAGCTGGTCCGACCCCATCCCTTACAAATGTTTCCATTTATGGCTGGGATTTTTTATTTCCCTTTGCCTCCAATGGCTACACAGCTGGAAAGCTTCCAAAGGGAAAAGCCGTGGGTTTACATCAGGAGAAACCAGCTGTGTATATTCATACCTTAAATGTGAAGCCTCTCTCACAGAAACATGCCACCTAGGATGCTCCAGGGATTCCTTAAGGGATCGTTTTCCCCAGAAGCGGGTGCTGTGCCTGTCTGGTGGCAATAGCAGAGATGTCATTGTGGTTGTCAATATTTTCCTTGCCGAGGGCTCAGATAAGCTGGGAAGGAGAAAGCTGCAGCCATGTGACCTCGTTGTCCCTGTGAGCATCTGGGTGTCATGCCTGGTCCTGCCAGGGGCCCAGGAGAAGGGGTGGCCGTGAGAGCAGATGCTGGAGACCCTCGGGGCTGTGCCCATCCTGAATATCTCCTGAGTGCTCCTTGCTGGCTTCTGGGAAGGGAGGATGTGGTCACAGGGAGTCAACATGTGGGATCCAGGTCCCCTCCAGGCGTTACAGATGTGCAGGTTTACGCTGCACTCTGCTCCGGCAAGCCGATGGAAAAAAGCATTCCTGGCTTATGAAGAGCTTTAGGACAGATGAAGCAGAGTCATGACCCGAGCTGGAAAAGGGACGTGCCTGCTGTGAGCTTATTGCCATGTCTAGAGCTGAAGCCTCTGGGGGAATGGCACTGGGATGTTGCACCCCATCTTGTGACTTGTCTTGGTGCCAATTCCCCATGTCCTTCCCACATGGAGAACATGGATGCCTCATAACAACTGAGAAAAAAACCCAAATAATTTTCCTCACCCAGGGCACCAGATTGGAAAAATAACTTATTTTTCATTTAAGGCCAGATTCCAGCAAGGCACTGAAAATCCTGTACTTTTTGTTCCTGCTCCATGTATTCTTGTGGATATTTAGTGTGTGAAAGAGGTGGCTGCAGGTGAGGGGGGCTCCCCTCCCAGCCCTTCTTCTTAACAGAAAGAGTGCTAAGATGGGAGCACTGACCTGACAGCCTCCTCAGGTTATGGTTAACCTCACCATGTCTGAATTGCTTCCTTTCAAACCTTTGGCTGGGTTCGGGATATTCTGCAGAAACACGTGAATTCTGGAGAAATCTTCTGCAAGCAGAGCATCTATTTTTGCAGCCAAAAAGGCCGAATCTCTGCCAGAGCTGATTCCTCCGCAATCAAAGCATTCAGCTCTTCTGAACAGGGAATTGTGGGAAATAGTAGCGGTAAGATGATTTCCAGAAAGATGGAAATGTAGGCCTTAGAAACAGAAAGAGCAGAGAAAATTAGAACTAGCTGTGGCTGCAAAGTCTGGAGGTACAAAAGGTTACAGTATTATAGTAAGCAAGGACATGAAACAATAGAGAGGGAAGGGAAGGGTAAGCTTTCCAAAGGAGACAAGCTCATTGTTGTTGCTCCAGAAAAACTTTAATTCCTTGCAGTTTTAGGGAAAAAAAATGCAAGTTTATGGTCTCATTTTTCAATGGGACTCTTCTAAAAGAGATCCTTTGTTAATAATGGAATAGGTTTTCTTTCTTACAAGTCCCCAAAGACAATTTTTATAATTATGGAGATGACAACACAAATCGTAATTAAACTGAGAACGAGACTGCTAACTTTACCAGGTCAAGACTTTACAGTTATCTATTTACCCCTGAAAAAAGACTATCTTGTTTGGGCATTACAAAATTCAGATTATTTACAAAATACATTGTTACATTTTTCAGGTGTTTGTTCTATTCATTATTCAGCCCACAAATTGTAACAAGTAAAGTTGAGCTTTAGAGAAAAACCCATGCTAAGTGAAGAACCTTTGCATGCTGTAACTCTCTTCACTAATGGATCAGGGAAGACACATAAATCAGTAATAATATGGTTAAATCAAACAACTAAAACATGGGAATCAGACATTCAAACAACAGAAGGCTCTCCTCAGATTGGTGAGTTAGCTTCTGTGGTTAGGGCTTTTCAACTCTTTCCACAACATTTTAATTTGATTACACATTCTGCTTATGTTACTAATATAGTTAAAAGAATAGAAGGATCAGTTTTAAAGGATGTTAGTAATAATACCCTATATCACTGGCTTTCATGTCTTTATACAGCTTTACAACACCAAACTCACCAATATATTGTTTCTCACATTAAGGCTCATTCCTCGCTTCCAGGGTTTATAGCAGAAGGCAATACAAGAACAGATAAACTGACAATAGTTGTTTCAAACACTTTACCATACTTTTTTAAACAAACAAAACTGAGCTATATATTTTTTCACCAAAATTCAAAAGCACATGTACAGATGTTTCACATTTTCAAAAGTCAAACTAAAACTATCATTAGTACTTACCCTAATTGTCAACTTGTACAACCCCCTGTTTCTACAGGAGTAGTCAACCGACAGAGTTTACAAAACCTACAGTTATAACAGACATCACTAAGTACCCTTCCTTTAGGAATTAAAAACGTCCATATGTCAGTGGACACATTCTCAGGTACAATCTTTGCTTCTGTCCACACAAGAGAAATGAGTAATCATACCTACCAACATTTTTTACAAACATTTGCTTCACTGGGTATGCCCCAAGAAGTAAAAACAGACAATAGCCCCACATATATATATATCCCAAAAAGTGGCCACATTTTTAATAGATTGGAGTGTTCATCACACCTTTGGTATTCCGCACTCCCCCACAAGTCAAACAATTATTGAAAAGACACATCACATGATAAAACACATTCTAAATCAACAGGAGGGGGGAGTAGAGGTGACACCACAGATGAGACTGAGCAAAGCTTCTTTTTAAATAAAATATCTTTTTAGCTTTTTGAACAGCTCTTTTACAGAACCCGATCCACCAATTTTTAGGCATTTTTCAAATAACACACAGGCGAAACTGAAAGAAAGTCCCCGTTTCAATTTGAAACACTGAGGACAAATTGAAGGTCCTTTCCAACTACTAACAAGGGGTAAAGGGTATGCTCGTGTCTCTACAGGTACAGGACCTTAGTGGGTTCCAGTGAAGAACATCAAACCATATCAGACACGAGAATGCGCTGATAAGTCCGAAAGCAGAGAAATAATACAGAGCCATGAGCTGAACAGAGGGACTATGGGTTGTGCCTGATGTACCTGTGGAACATGGAAACCTTGATTTTATGTCAATGATAAAAGTGAATTGTTGGTTTCATAAAGCACTTTTTGCAAAAGTGTGGTTCCCATTGTGTTATGTTATAGAAGCAGAGAAAGTGAATTTCCTTATTGGATTTTTAAAGGTGAAATTACCCCATTTTTAACACAGTCATTTAGTCCCCAGACAACTTTTTGAAGGAACAAAAGCAGAATTTGTGAGTTGAAATATATGGGAAAGTCTTTTGTCAAAAAATAGCTCATGAAATATATGGAGCAAAATTGAGTGGTGGCTAGCTTTGCTTGCTTCTTGTGGTGGAGATTTGCCTGGGGAACAGACAAAAACAAATGTTTGGGTGACCTTAGCCAAGGCAGCAGGCTCAGACACCATATGACTGTCCAATTCAAACCCAGAAAATCCTTTTTCAACCTGCCTCGTCAGTGTGCCAGTAAAAGATTGGCCAATACCTATATATTATGATCCCTTGACTAAAAAGCAACTTAATAGTAAATCAGGTGAGGTTGCCAACAGGAGCAATCCTGTGGCTGACTGGGACATTTGGACCAAAGAACTTCCTAAAGCACCTTCTGAGCCCCAAGAATTGGAGATTCTTCGCTCCTTAACAATGGATTTCTGTCTTACATTTTCAGATAGCAATTGGCAAGAGAATGATCCTCCAAAATACAATGTCACTCCCAGTTACCCTGCTTACAGAAACTCAAGTGCTTGGTGTAATTACTCAGATAGCTGGAGTGGGCTTTCCAAGGTTGACCAATATCCACGGCAATTACCAAAAGGATATTGGTTCATTTGTGGAGATAGAGCTTGGCAAGGCATTCCATCATGCCTTGAAGATGGTCCATGCAGTATTGGACAACTGACTGCGCTAGTACCTAGCGCTAAGACAGTCATTAAGAAAAAACATAGAGGAAAAAGATTTGCCCATCAATATGAAGAAAATTGTAACAGCGATTTTAGGCCCTGGAGAGCTGCGAAAAGAGTTTCAGCAGGTTTACTTCTACCCCAACTTGTTTCTGCTATGATATTGAAACAGTTAGATTGAGTTAGATGTTGGCTAAGTAAACAAACCAATGCCATATCCATGGCAATCAGTGATATGCTGACAGATGTCAGCAGTTAGACACGCTACCCTTCAAAATAGAGCAGCAATTGATTTTCTTTTACTGGCACATGGACATAGCTGTGAGAAATTTGAAGGACTGTGTTCCATGAATTTGTCTGACCATTCTGAATCCATCCACAGAAGTATACAAAAGCTGAAAGATTTAACAGCTCAAACCAAAGAAGACGGTGAATCATGGTTAGCTGATTTGTTCAAAGGATGAAGCTTTGCAGCCTTGGTTGAGGAGACGTTGCAAAATAGGTTTATATGTGTTAGTTGTTTTAGTAGTGATACTAGTAGTAGTACTTTGTATACTTCGGTGTGCATGACAAATGATGGACAAAACTACCAAAGAAGTTTTTATCATACAAGAGGGAGATGTTGGAAATGGAACCACAGAAAGTTCTCAAGATCTTACAGAGATAGTGGATGCAAGTATAGACATAGATGAAGGCTTTGAATTAAGACCTTGGAATGGACAAGACTTATTAGAACAGTAAATAGTAACTACTACTGGATTTGACTTATATCCTTTGAACAGACCAGATATTTTACAGCATTAGAATTGCTGTGGTGAAAAAAAAGCAATGCTTAAAGCAAGCAAGAGACATGATTCAAACAAGCAAAAAGAAATTATATGTAATTATATGTAAGCTATGTAATGTGAGGTAGTTAATAAGCGACCAAGTTAAGACGGTTTCTTTTTGGCTGTACCGAGAGGGGGAAATGTGGGAAATAGTAGCGGTAAGATGATTTTCAGGAATCTGGAAATGCAGGCCTCAGAAACAGAAGGAGCAGGGAAAATTAGAACTAGCTGTGGCTGCAAAGTCTGAAGGTAGAAAAAGCTACAATAGTATAGCAAGCAAGGACATGAAACAGCAGCTTCAGTTTTAGGCTTGGCCAAGATAGACCTTAAACCTGCAGGAAAATATGCTTAGCAAAATAGTAGAAGGATTTAAGCTTAATAATGGTGTATTGTGTTAATAGAAAGCATACAAGCAAGCATTTTGTGAAACAGGTCTATGTATGCTTTTAGTAATTGGCTAGAACAGCTGTCTGTAAGCTTTAGCAATATGCTATTGGCTAGAAAGTTTTTGAAATGTCCTGTAACAAAGAAATCTTTGGCTGCTGCTGGCTGTATACGAGCTTTTGCCATCTGTCTATTGTCTCAACCACGTAATGAGGCTGATGCTATAATAAAAGCTCAAGAAATGTACCGCAGCAGTCCTGTCCATGAAAAAGCCTCCCTAACACAGGAGTCACCATGGGAAGAACAAACGCAGTGTTATTGCTGGAACCTGCTGAGGGAAGTCCTGTCTACAGCTCTTGTTATGACAAGGATTCAATAAAAGAAAATCAGAGCTACTTGAAACCATCCCGTCACAGTGTAGAATCCCTCACTCTCATCCCTAGTCACCAAGATATCCCTTTCCCAAGATCTTGAGTCCAACCCAGTCCTTTCTCCATCCAAACAGGGAGAAGAACAGGAGAGAAGCTCAGAAAGGAGTAAGACCCCAGAGCACTCCCTGCAGATCAGAAGCTGCTCTGGTGTGGGTCCTGTGCCAAGTGCTTTCCTGATGGCCTGGATCTAGGGCCTTCACCTGACAGGGATGGAAAGTCCAGCTGGAGATTTAGGGGGTTCAAGGAGCTGCTGATGGGATAATAGTGAGGTTGGGAGGCAGCACTGAATCTGCCCCCAGAGAGAGAAGAGTGACCGCACCACCATCCAGAGGGGAACCCCAACACTTAGCATAGGGAAATGGGGAGATACAATGGAGCTGGGACACAGGAGCGGGTGGGATGCAGCCGATGGCTTGTGAAAACAGGCTGCTAGGACACAGAGTGTCCTGTGCAGGACAAAAAATCTTTTGGAGGGACAAGTGGATGGATATGTGGAGCAGTGGGTCAATTCTGCTGTTCTAAGGGGCAGCCCCATGGAGTGACAGGGCATGGAGACTGCAGTAGGTGAATATTCAGGTGGTGGATGTGTTTTGGGATGTCTGTTCTGCATGGGAAAAGGATGGAGGTTATCATAGGACCTCCACAGGTGCACAGAGTGGAGATTGTCTCCTATGTGTGTTTAAACTTGTAATGCCTTCTTAATATTTGGTGTTCTGAAGGGTGAGGGTGTTACGATGCAGGGTGAGGGAGTTTGAGTCCCACTCAAACTGTCCATGAGGAAAGGTAGCACCTGTGGCCTGTATCTGTTAAGGGTGTGATGATGATAAATGACTTTGTCATGTAGGAATGAAACAAACACATACCTGAATGGAAGCTCTTAAATACATACCATGTCCTGAAATGTGGACTTTGGGCTGCATGAAAGCAGCTCCCAGTTCTAGCAAAGGACCCTTAAGTCACACAATGCTGTTGAAACTGTGGCTGGGACTGCTCATGGGTGTCAGCAGCTCCAGGCAGCAAACCCAGGCTGTGATCTTTGCTGGAACTTCTGGAGTGCTCCAGGCATGGATTTACTTGGTGGCTGCAGCATCTACTCCCAAAGCTGCTGAGGGACAAAGATGACTTAGCATGTCCTGTGCTCCCACACCTCTTCCCAAACATTTCAAGAGCAAAACCCTGGACTGAAGGCAGGCTCGCTGTTTGCTCCCAGAGGCAAATCAGGACTTAGGCTTTGCCAAACCCATCTGCTGTGTCCTGCTGCCAGCCCTTGGTCCTCCTTCAAGGATATGTCCGTCCACTGTGGTCTCTCAATGGGATCCATGTGTTCTTGATGAGGGGCCTGGAGAGCTTAATCATCCCTGCTCTGGGGTTTTCTATCAAGTGCTCCTACAGCCTTCAATTATCTGAATTCTCCAGAAGGGATGTGAGAGACTGATTTCCCCACAGGGCTTCCAATGGCTCCTGCAAGTCCATCCTTCCCTCATCCCTGCTCTAGGATCCTGTCTTACTGTGCTTGTCCTCGTGCCTCCGCGAGGGTGGGGTCTGCTGGATGGTATCTCAGTCACAGACTCACCTTTTCTCTCTTAGTGTCTGACAGACAGTGCTGAGCAGACAGGTCATGGTCAGTGAGGTGGGCAAAGGCGAAGCTCAGCTGCTCTTGGGGATGCTCATATTGGCCTGAGCTCCCACAAGTTCAGCTGTTAAACCCTAAAGCTTCTCCGGTGAGCAGGTGAACCTGCTGCAACCACTGCCACAGGTCTAGGAGAGGTGCAGATTATTTACTGCACAACTCCATGGCAGAGCACGTTTTTAATTCATTGTCAGTAGTTTTGCTGCTGTCTGAAGAGTCACTCAGTTGGGTAATGCCAACCCTTCTGGGACTCCTTAGAGTGATGCAAAGGAAATCTCAATGTAAAATGAAACTCTACCCAAGAAGACAATTATTTTAAAAATGAGTAATGCATTATTTCTTCCTTATTTCTGTGTGTTTCTTTGCATTTTCATATTTGTAGATAGAGGCTTCCAGAGCCTGGATGGAGAAGGGACAGAAGGGAGGGTGAAGAAGTGTAGGTAGAAGAACTCTAGGTAAAAACAAGAGCTGCAGATAAAAGAACAGTAGGTAAAAGAAGGACTGTTTGTAAAAAAATGGTGTGCAAAGGAAGTGTGTATAGAGGCCAGTGAGTACATGCCTGCACTTTCCCCTCCTCGATCTTCATTCTGTTTATCACACACTGAAGCTGGAAAATATCAAGGCTCTTTGGACTGCAGATAAGCATTCCAGTTCCACTGGCAGCCTTAAGTGAAACAAGTATCAACATAAGATATGTACTGTGTGCGTGATCAAAATGATTTCATTTGATGTTGGAGATTGAGCTCACGTTAATGCTCCAATTAAGTGCACAGAATTTCAGTTATCCTGGTAAAAGGGGATGTTGCATCTCAGCAAAAATAATTTAACTTCCTCGTGACCCTGATCTCTTGGCTTGATTTAAGGTACCATCAGAGCGGAATCCAGGGAAGGATGGAATATAGCTCTCCTAACTCACTCTGCAGAGTACTTGCTTTGTCTCAGGGGAATACCTATTTAATAATGAACCTTTTTTGTTTTGTTTTGCGTTGGGGTTTTTGTTGTGGGGCTTTTTTGTTTGTTTGTTTTTTGGTTTTTTGCTGTTACTTTGTAGTAACACCTTTGAAACAAGGTCAGATAGGAATCTTTGTCTTAACACTGATTATGTATGTAATTATATTACATTTCTTACATGCCTGAAACTCCTGTTCAAACTTTTAAGACATTTGGTGCAAATACTGTTTTCCTTCCCAGTTCACGTGATGGTAGAGGGGAATTTTTTATTGCCGTGTTGTATTTGGCCAGGAGGACAGTTCATTACAGAATTCTAAATTTCTTTAGCATAAAGAAAGCCACAAATGGGAAGAGAGCCTTGTTCTGTGTTGCAGCAAGAATTCCAGCATGTGTGTAAGGGAAGGGGAGGTGTCAAGCATTGTGCCAAAAGCACGAGCAGCACCCTGCTGTATGTGACCCGGGAGCTGAGCAGAAGAGCTGCACAGGGTTCCCTGGATCAGCATCAAATACGTGAGGAGCAGCAGCCATGGAGCAGTGGAAAAGCTCAGCAACCCCAGGAACAGCAGCTGGGAGGCTGCCCACCACCCTCCACAAAAAAGGATGTCTGCAGAGCAGAGCAGCTTCCCACAGCCTCCACCTTGGTGGAGAGAAGCAGGTCCTGAAGGGCTCAGCACATAAAGCCAGGCTGGAGATAAGTTGGGATTTTGCTTCCTGAGTGGATGGTTGAGGTGGACACAGATTTCAGGGTCTCACTCCAGCTCTGCAGCACCTCTGTATGTGTGCCTGTGGCATACACTGTTAGCAAGACTTGAATCAGCTGCAAAATTTTGGGGTTTCAAGTTATTTTGCAAATTACTATGATTGCAAATTTAACCTTGAAAACTTTGGCCCCATACTGAGGTCATGAAAGGGGTAACAATGGAATCCGTTGTTCCAGGACTGCACTGATCTTCCAGAGAGTTTGGGGGAATGGAAATGAGCCAGACACAGCTCCCTACCACTGCAGGAGCTCATTCCTCAGCCTCCCAGAGGATTCTGGGTTTTCAAAAACCTCAGTTTAATGCTTTTGCTTGATGAACATCTTTAGTAGCAAGTTGCAAGCTTGAAGTCACAGATTTTCTTTTAGGGCCTTAATAACAGGTCCCTAAAGCCAACAACACCTCTCTCATTAGCTTAAGTGATAGACTGGTTTTTTTTTTTTCACATTTCCTTTCTAATTTCTCTTTACAAGTCCCATTGAAATGGGAATTAAACATAATGTGCCTCAAGGATTCAGCTCCTTACAAAGGCTAATGTTGGAAACACTTTTTTGTATAAGACCCGAGGGCATAATACCCAGAATATCGTGGTTGCAGATACAAAGCTGGGATTAAAGACACAATTAGCATTTCAAATAAATCAGCTCAATTACAGAGCCCCCCCGAGAGGCCTTGCCAGGCCACCTGAGGAAAATCACTGAAACCAGGGCCAGCCCCCTTCCAGCGCAGCAGCCCACACTGATATACCCCCCAGATTCAGGGGAAGAAAAGCCTTTTCCCCCTATCTGCTCCATTTCAGCCCCCTCTTTTCCCAGGATAAGGCAATAATTAATTCCTTTCCTTTCTATTTATACCCATTAGTCATGGCAGAAGTGTCCCCCATAGATTTATGGTTCAATAAAATGAGTATGTCTTGAGGGAATATTATTCATGCAGTTAGCTGAAATCTAAAAGAGAAAGTCTCTATTTTAGTTGTAACCTTAGCCAGAGTAGTCATTTCATGGCGAAAGAGCTGGAGGGGGGTGGGTGGCTGTAGTCTGCACCTCCAGGCTTCAGCTAATGTTTAGATAGGAAGAAAAATGAAATTTCTTTCCTAGGTCTGTACATAGCGTTAAGGACCGTGGGTGGAGTGGGGTGGGATGGGATGTGACTAAGTTTAAAAAATGTACTTTTTTTTTGAACCATCACCAGGAAAAGGCTAGGGAGGGGGATGAGGTTTCCTCTATAAACTATGTGGGATTTTTTTCCCTTAATTTCATGGAAACACCACTGCAATTTTTCCTTCTCATTTCTCTGGTGACAAGAAAACAAAACAAATGCAGCTGGATCCTTCTGCTCCTGCTGTATTGCACCATGAAGCCCCAAAGACACGCACTGTGTGTTTTAACTCTTTTCCCTCCCTACGCAGGGCTGCAAAACTACAGATGGCCTGAAATCTCCACAGAGATATCTTGGGATTACCCAGCATGTGCTCCAGGCCACGGAGGCAGCAGCCATCACTCCAAGGTCCTGCCCTGCCAAGGAGCAGGAATGCAGTTGCTCCACTATGCGAAGGTTGTTCTCAGTGAGTCAACAAGTTTTGGGACTCACCCATCCAGACGGGCTGCCTGGAAAAAATGTGCTGCAAGAGGGGAAAGCATGAAAAAGCACAGATTGGGAAACTGGTAAAAGGGGAAGTATTCTGGGAGAAAGGGTTTCATTTCGTCCTTTCCCCACTCTCTCTGTTCTCTGTCCACCCATTTTTCAAAGAGTTGAAGAATCCCCTGAGCAGGAAGGGCCTCACCCAGTTCAGCTCCTGGCCCTGCCCAGGACACCCCAACAGTCCCATCCTGTGCATCCCTGAGAGCGTTGTCTAAACACTCCTGGAGCTCTGGCAGCCTTGGCACCACTTCCCTGGGGAGCCTGAGCAGTCCCCCAGCACCCTCTGAGGGTAGAACCTTTTCCTGATATCCAACCTAAACCTAAATAATTTGCTTGTTGCGCTCACATAATGATCTTGTGTTGCTGCTGGCTGGCACTTCTAGGAGAACCCTGAACACTCTCTCTTTCCCTGGCTTTGAAATGCCTGAAATGGCACTGCCACCCCCTCCACGATAGTGACTAGACCCAGAAATGCTCTGGGACTTGGCCCTTCCAGAAGGGATCAGCTCCAGAATACACTGAGCCACCGTGAAAAAGTTGGCTCTAGACAACAAGCTTGGACTGAGGAACTGAAGGTACAATATTTGATAAGTTCATAATTATGGCCTTATTTACTCCAAGGACCAAAAGAAGTCGTGCACCTTGGCACAGGACTATCCCTGCTGCTTCTTCAAGCTGGTATCCTCCAACACATTCTGAGAAGGGAAATCTTAAGCAGACAGGAGATAAATATTGGAGCAAGGGCTTCCACACTAGTGGCGTGTAAACAACCATTTCAGGAAGATTATTAGAACTCATAGAGAATCAGGCTTTCTCACCACTACATCTACACAGTGCGGAGACCCTGGGATATCTTCATCTGCCTAAGATCTTGAGCTCTAGCTTAGTCTAGTCTAGAAAAAACACAAGACTACAGACTCAGACCTGTGCCTGGCAGAGCTTCAAAAGTGCTGTAGGTTGGGAAAACCTTGGGGTTGTTTAAAATAAAATTCTAGAAACTCCAAACAGTCCTTCCTTATGTGTTAGCAAGCAACAATTTGCAAGCATACAAAGCTGTATATAAAAACTGGGTGCTAAGTAAATAAGAGCTGCAAGAGCACAGGGGACTGAAAAGTTAACACTGGGATACTAAAATAGGAAAAATGATGCAAAGCCTCAGATTGTACTGGTGTGTTCAAGAGCACTCTCTAAACATCCTGGAGCAGTTGGCTTTAATGGCCTAAATCCCAGGAAATGCTGCTAAAATATGGTATAAAATGAATATTTGCTTTTTTCTTCAGAAAGATTCTCCTTTGTGCCTTGTCTTACCACAATTTGAGAATGTCAGGCTCAGTGGGGGCTCTTGCTCAAATGCATGAACTGGCTTAATCCAGAAAAATAAGTTGTTTTTTTTGCTGTTTTATATATATATATATATATATATATGTTCCTTTAATAGATGTTTTCTCCTGGGCAAGATCTGCCAGAGATCTTGGCCTTGAAGTCAGCCAAGTCTGTTTTGGAAAGATGGTCCAGCAAGGATGCTGTAGTAGGATTCTGCTGGAGACCACCTGATGAGGAAGAGGAGGTGGATGAAGTGTACTTCAGGCTATTGGAGAAACCCTTAGAGCCACAGGATTGGCATGAGCACCACAAGAGGTTTCTGGAATGGTTTGAAGGCAGGTTCCTGATGGAGCTGATGAATGAACCAACCAGGAGAGATGATCTTTTGGACCCACTACACAGACTAAAATTGACAGAGCTGGAGGTAGCCCTGTCTGAAGGGACTGGGGCACTTCAGGGGGTGAGAGAGGTCAGCAAGGCAAAGAGCAGAATTACAGACCTGAGCCGCAGAGGGGCAGGTATTTGCATGTTGGGGTGAAGGAATAACTAATAATAAAAAAATATGAATTGAGCTCGAAGGTCACAACCCTGGAAGTGTCCAAGGCCAGGCTGGACAAGGCTTGGAGTGACCTTGTCTAATGGAAGGTACCCCTGGCCAAGACCAGGGGTGGAACTGGATGAGCTTTAAGGTCCCTTCCAACCCAAAGCATTCCTTGGTTCTGTGAATAGGAAGCAAGAATTTCAGAAAATGGCAACTACAAAAGAGCAAAAATCCATCCTTCTGTTTGCCATCAGTGAAACTGCTGGGAATATCAGCTGCGTACTTATGAGGAGTTGAAAACCAGCATGCATTGTTCTCAGTAAGCTCTTAACAATTTTGGCCTAGTTTTCTGTTCTCTGCTCACAGTTAGAAAACAAGACCCTTGGAGACCACTGCATAACATCAGAATGGCGTGAAGGGTGGTTGGAATTGCAGACGGAAACAAAGGCACTACAGTAGCTGCTTTCCAGAGAACCCATAAACCATGTGCACACACGTTTGAAATGGGGTGTTCACATGTTATTGGGGGCTACAAGTCAGATTAAAAAAAGGGTAAAAAAAAAAAAAAAAAAAAAAGAAGCAGATACACAGTTTATAAAGGACAACTAAACAAACCATAAAGCACATTTCAGTCTACAAGGGGATGTAAATGAAATAGTAGCCATCTGTGCCTTACTTCCAATTCTACAGAGTCAATTGTAGAGGAGAGCAGATAATCAGCAGATAATCAAGCTGTTGTCTTTCTTTCTACCCTTTATCTTCCTCAATTTCCTCTCTCTCCATTTCAAATCTAGTGGAATACTCAGTATCTGTTCAGTACAGCGTGTTCTGTGAGGTGCAATAATAATTTGCAGGTCAGATAGAATCATAGAATCATTAAGATTGGAAAAGAATTTCAGGGTCACCAAGTCCAACATAGAAGGTAACTAATCCATATCAATGCACATTCTCTGCAAAATAACTTTCCATAAAATCTGCAGTTCCACTAAAAGGAGGAAAAAAGAAAGGAAATTTATTTGAGGATTAGGAAAAGGAGCTAAAGAGACAACACCCATTTTCCTTCAGAGCTTCCCATGTTCTCAGCCCATTCTTAAGGAAAAAACCCTCAATTACAGACAACTAGCTCAGGCCTTTAACATCGGTTCTAAAAGAACTAATGTTCTCTAAATTCTAAAAAAAACCCAAAACCCAAAAAAAACCCCACAAACAAACAACCAAACCAACAAACAAAAAAACCAACAAACCACAAAACCCACACACAAACACCCCTCCCCCACCCCCCCCAAAAAAAGGGCAGCAGGATGTTCTGAGGTTATTTTGTCCGATTTTCCACCACTTTAATGTGCCTGTGTGTCAGGCTGCCCCAACTTAAGACAAGAACTTGCCCAGTGTGCCCATCTATGACAGAGCTGTGA
The DNA here is from genome assembly GCA_034509185.1 of Euphonia xanthogaster. NCBI lineage: Eukaryota > Metazoa > Chordata > Aves > Passeriformes > Fringillidae > Euphonia > Euphonia xanthogaster. Next base: position 5,110,483 of record JAYDZK010000002.1, read on the forward strand.
AGATGACAATATTCCTACAAATGTCATGCAAATGAATATCTAGGCAGGTGAAAAATACTCAGATTGCCTTTTTTATTGAGGGAAGATGTACAGCAGGGAGCTGTTCTGTAAAATATACAGGAATCCTCTCAGGGAGAAAGCATTTTGTCATATCAAGCTTCAAGGAAAGGTATTGATTTGACATGAGAAAGTTCAAGACGCACAGATAGAAAATTAAAGGTAAGGCCTTTGGTCAAGAAACTGCAGAGAAAAGACAAGACTTGCCAGTCTGGGAGGAGGAAGAGAAGGTGTGGAGGTGTGGGTCTGTGCTCTGCTCCTCTCCAAGCACTCACCAGCACTGCGAGGGACAGATGTGCTGTCCAGCTGTTTGTGATAAGGCTTCTTGCTGGAGAAACAGTTTCTGCAGGGGCAGATTCACTTAGAAACAGCTGCATTGAACGGATCAGAAGCAGCATTGACAGGTACCCATGGATATAACAGAGCTTGGACACAGCAGCAAAGCAGGAAAAACAAATGGCCTGGAATGTGGCATATGCACTGGATCCCTGGCAGGTGGAGGGTTTGCTCAGACATCTCAGGTGCTGTCTGGTAAATCACTGTCAGCAAAAGCTGGACCCCTCCTCTCCACTAAAGAAGCTAAAGAAAAAAAGGGACCATCACATTCAGAGCTTCAGGAGGGTCCCTGGAAAGCAACAGCTCCACAAAATCCTTCAAAACAGTTATAGGTCAAGGAACAACAGGCTGTGTTCCTGAAAGTCATTGCTGTTCTCCATATTTTTTGTTCAGACATTTGCCCTATTTTTCATTTAGCAGAGCTAAAAATACCTTGTGAATTTAAAAGTAATTTTAAAAAATACTACAGCAACAAAGCCCTCAAGCTCAAGGAGCGTTTGGACAATGCTTTCAGGCACTTGGTGTGATTTTTGGTGCTGTTCTGTGTAGGGCCAGGTGCTGGACTCAATGATCCTTTTGAGCCCCTTCCAACTCAGGATACTCCCGGATTCCATGATTCTATGAACTCAAATCCAGAAATTAATTCATAGAAACTGGTAATACTCAGTCTTGACTGGCTCTGAAGAAGACTTGCATATTTGTAAGGGCAATGATTCCACGATTCTGGGCAAGCTGCTCTTTTTTGAAATGTTCTTGTTTTCATTTGTTCCGCTCAGGACACGTTACTAGGATGGAAAGAGGAGCAGGACAGCAGGGGGGAAAGAAGAGAAAGACTATTTGATGGTAAAAATAAAGATGTGGGGCAGCAATGCCAACCCCGAAAAGGGGCCTCTCATCACGGAAAAATGAGACTTCTTCCAGTTCGCGTCAAACAAAGATGCCTTCAGCGCCAGAAGGGACAACCTCACCCCAGCCCACCCCGAGCGGCGTGGGAGCGGAGGGGAGGGGACCCTGCCAAGTCTCGGTAGACCCACAGTGACTCTCCGTGGATGTTCGGAGCTACTGCAAACGCGAGTGCCGATTCTGGAGGAGGAGGAGCTCCGAGGGCCGTTCCGGACGGCCGGGGAATAGCGGGACTGGGCTGGAGACGCCTCCGCTGCTCCTCCCGGTCCCTCGTCCCGCACATCCCAGCAGCCAGAGCCCGGAGCCGCCCTCCAGCCGGGGATGCGGGAGCCGTCCTGACACCGACCACTCCACAGAGCCCTTTTCCCTTACGCTGCAGAAGGATTTGGGGGCGAAGTTTTGATGACCTAATTTTCCAGGTAGGCAGACTTTTCACTCCAAGTACAGGGGTTCTGTGGCTACTTACTGGCAGAGCTCCAGCCGGGAATAACAGAAATCCGTCTGAAATTTCAGCCTGTGCCTGCTGCTGCTTACTGGCTTTCCAGCAAGGTGCCTATTTCACATTTAGACAGTACCTGCTATAAGAGAATATCAATTTTTCCTTTACTTTCAGGTCTTGGCTAGTTTTGGTGCTTTTCCAAGGTTTTGGGGTGTTTTTTTTCCAGGTGTAAGTAGTGTGGGCTACAGACTGCCAGGGCCACAGGTCTAGAAAATCCCTCGGTTGAAGGGGATTAGTTCAGCAGCTAAAGTGAAGTGATAGGAGCAGGGCAGAGAACTGCTCTGCTGTGTGATTTCTCCTTGAGTTTTGGGATTTCGAAAGGTATGATTTAGACTCACCTGTGGTCCCTGTCTCCTATTTTTGCTGAATTACATCAATACAAGTTCCTCTATTTTGGGAGGTGGCAGCACATTTAGGAATGCCTGGGAATTCATTGCACTTGGTGGCAGGGGTTTGCTCCCCTCAGCCTTCCTGCAGACCAGGCTTTCCCTGGCTGATATCCCTGGATAATTATATGGACTTCCTGGAGAAGATCTGGAGTCTGTAGCTGAAACCTCTCCCCTGGGTTCTCTGCCCAGGGATGAAAATTACAAGGCAAGTTTGCATAGTGGCTGCAACCAGCACTGAAATTCCCTCCTCGTGCAGCATGCAAACCACAGGCACACAAATGGGAAGGAAGAGGAGGTGTATTTATAAGAGTTTGTTCCAAATGGGACATATTTTTCTTTTCTACTTTCATTTATCAGACATCTGAATGGAGAAAATGCTGCATGCACAAGCGAGTGACACCAGAGGCATTGCATTCTGGGCATGGCCATAGAAAATGCTGGGACTGAGCAGCAGGGAGGCTTCAAACTTTATTCTGAATATTTTAGCACAGCCAGCATAACTCTCCTTTCTCGAGAGGAATGCAATTTGTGTGGCTTTAAGTTTATGTGGCTTTAGATAAGTTCCTTGAAGGCAGTGCTAATTTAGACAGCAGAGCATCTCAATTTTTGTGAATGTGGGGAACAGTTTGGTCAGTTACAATGTGTGTTCTGGTTTTGGAGGAGACATACACAGTGCACCAGGGGGAACTTCAGGAATATCAATGCGGAGGATAAAGCAGACCATGGCTCTGCCTGGCCAGGTGCTTGAGGTGACATTTCCACTGTACTGGGATCTGCTCAAAGTAGTAATTGGGATTTGCACTAAGATGTGAGAGCACAAATAACCAGATATAATTTGCACATTTGAGCCACTGCAAGTAATTGTTCGCCATAATATCACTTTTGGTTCAGTTGCTCATGCTGGAAGAGAAGCAAGCAGAGAACTTGGGTTCTCCTGCGAGGCCACTCTTTTGCAAGGCTCTGTCTAGATAAATCCATCTATTTTCAGTAATGTGTGTAACAGCCAGATCACCTTGGATCTCCGTGTGGGGCCAGCAAAGACTATGCATTTCTCTGCACCTGAGGTAAGAGCACAGACCCTCATTCAGGGAGAATGGTGCAAAACAGTGCCCTCAAAAAAATTTCAGAGTATCCACTGCTTGAGATTCCCTATTGTTTTTCTCTTGTGTGCATGGTGAAAGAGGTGATACACTCAAAAATACAAATACTGAGAGAAGGCCTCAGAGGATCAAAGGTCCTGCTCTGGCAGAGAGAGAAAAGTCAAGGAAGAATGGGATGGGCAGACCCAAGTGTTCAGGCATTATGAGTCGGCTCCCAATTTGATCTTTGCATTAGTTTTTTGAACTGTGTTCAAAAATTGCATTCAACATACAGAAAACAGTCAGTCTGAAATACTGGTGAAATCTGAGGTTTCCATCTCAGCATCTTTCAGTGGCAGTTGGGCCTTTAAGTCAAATAACAAATGTTACGGGCTTTGCAAGAGCATCACAACACAGCTGGTGGTGCTCTGAGGATGCCAAAATGGGCAGCATCACCCACCCCAGCCTTGGACGCCCCTGAGGTGGGTCCTGGAGCTCCCAACAGCCCCCCACCGTGTATCCAGGGGCGTTAATACCAGGTGGGAAGCTGGGAGAGCAGGAGACTAATGGAGCTCAGGGTGCAGAGTGGGATAGAGGACCCCAGGGAAGTGAGTTGTGTCTTGTGTTTTCAGGAGTCGCTTTCCTGCCTCGCTGTTCTGCCCATGGAGAGTCCAAGGCTGTGGTGCTTCACTGACCCAGTCCCAGTCCCCAGGGGCTCTGAGCAGGAGCTGTCCTGTGCCAGAGCTGGCCCTGGTTGCCTGTGCAGGCCAACTGCTCTGCTCTGCAGTGCCTTCCCACCCACACACACAGAGGGAAGGAAGGAGGGAGAGAGGGAGGTGGTTAAACTCAGCATGCAGTGATGAGTCAGACACTTGGCCAAAGCCCTCAGTGCTCCCAGCCTCTCCAAAAGTTAATGTCTCCATCTTCCTCAGCTAAAGGCTGGCTTTAAAATGGTGCTGTCTGAAGGCTCAAAGCTGTTGTGTCCTACAAAAGATCAGGATCTCCTGCAGCTCTGTTTTATGAAGGGCAAACAAAACAAAGCAGGCCTGCAGTAGGCTTAGAGAGGTGAAATCCTGATCTTAACTAAAACACCCATTTAGCATGAAAGTGTTTTATCCCTACCATACCACTTTTATTCTCTGCAGCACAATGGAAGTTTAGCCACACTGACTTGTCCGGGACGTCACAGAATCGTAGAATGGTTTGGGTTGGAAGGGACCTGAAACACCATCCCATCCCATCCCATCCCATCCCATCCCATCCCATCCCATCCCATCCCATTCCCTGCCATGTGCAGGGGCACCTTCCACTAGACCAGGTTTCCCCAGGCCCCATCCAATCTGGCCTTGGACACTTTCAGGGATGGGCCAGCCACAGCTTCTCTTGGCAACCTGTGCCAGGGCCTCCCCACCCTCACAGGGAACAATTCCTTCCAAATACACCACATAACCCTGCCCTTTGGCAATGGGAAGCCATTCCCCCTTGTCCTATCACTCCAGGCTCTTTTCCAAAGTCCCTCTCCAGCTCTCTTGCTGCCCCTTTTGGTATAAGCCAGTGCTGTAAGGTCACCCCAGAGCCTTTCCTTTTCTAGACTGAAGAATCCAAATTCTTTCATAAGCACAAGCCCTAGTGTGGAGGAGAGCTGTCACCGTTGTGGGGTCTCAGCAGCACTGACACCTACCTTTCCAGCATAAACCAGTTTGCAGAAGCCTGTGATGCACTGCAGCTGGCACTGTAAACTGGAAGGGGACATGTCCCACCAGGCAAGAGCTAGGGCACCGTGTGGAGAGAGGTCTCAAGGGATGCCAGGGAGGGCTGACTTGCCTGAATTCTTCAGTAATGCTGTTCCTCAGTCAGCCGTGGCAGAACTCAGCTGCACTGTGCACTTGCCCTCCTCCTGCATTGCCATTGCCATCAAATGCATGCTCAGTGTCCCTTCAAGCCTTGGACTTTTCCAAAAGTTACCCCCCCACCCCCCCCAAAAAAAAAAAACATTCAAGAAATAAACTGTCTTCTTGGACTGGATTCAGATCTTTTTTTTTCATAACAGACATCCCACTTGCTCCTTTCTGGTTAGTATTGAGTTGGCTACCGTGCAGAGAAGCATCTCTGCACCACCACAGGGCCATGTTGGTTGGTTCTGGGGTCCTCTAGACACAAAGGTGAGCATCTCCCCTTCCTCCATTTTCCACGAAGGTGACAAATGTTGCTTGAATGTTGCCTGAGAATATCCTTTCAAATCCCACGTACCTTTGAACACTTCCATACATTCCTAAGAACTTTTCAGACCAGATCTCTAACTCTTCTACTGCTTAAAGTTGTCATAATCATACATGAAAGAAACTCCCACGTAAAGCTGGGCCTTGGAGGCATGATGATGGGTTGAGCACTGAAGATGTGCATTTCTTCAAGAGATTTTTTTTTATTTGCCCTTTCACTCTATGGGGAGTGAGAGGCAGCATTTACAGGGAGCATTGGCTGGCTTTGTGTCGTGCCAGCAGAGTCAGGAGATTGTGCATCGTGTTTAACATGTAACCTGTGTTTTCCCTCAGGCATCTGAATATCCTGAGGGGCCGCTGAGATGTTTGGACAAGCCTTGTTTCCGACTCTCCTTTGTGTGGCTCTAGTTCCTCTCCATGCCGCTCAGCTTGATGTGGATGGTGGAGATGTCAGTCCTACCTCCTGTGCAGGTATTAACCAAATAATTTGGGTCACCTTAGCGGGCAGCAATTTTAACAAAAACAGTGCTCACTTGTAGAGCCTGCTTGCCGGGAACTGACACTAGGACATTCCACCTCCCCTGGCCCTTTGCACTCCTGTGGTAACAATCCATCTGTGGGGAACACTGTCCTCCACCCAAAATCACGTTTCCATGTTTGCTTTGGTGTGCAGAGAGCTAGAGATGAAAAGAGCTGGGGTCTGCCAGTGGTGGTCTCTCCCAGCAGGTGCAGTGACAATCACCAGTTAGTCTCCAGCAGTCAGCTGTCTATCTGATGCCAGAAAATTGTTCACTTTAAATCTGGTGATTTCCTCACTTTTCAGTTACACTGCAGAGGTGATTTACAGCTCCAGCCTGACTCTTACCAAAAAAAAAGCAGGATTTTCAAAACTGATTTAGTACTGAGCAGTGCTGGATTAGTGGTTGGACTTGATAATCTTAGAGGTCTTTTCCAACCTTAATTATTCTGTGATTCTATAGCAGATCTTAGAAGTCCTGGTCACTGGGGAGCTACCTGACCCAAACACAAGTGTCACTTCTAGAGCTAGGTGGGACTTGTGCATTTCCCGGCATCCCACTTGGTCCAAGTGTCTGGGGAACTGCAAAGGGGGTGCATGAAGTGCTCTGACATGGTCTGAATAAATGTCCCCACGCAGAAAAGAGGAACTGCCCCATCAATGTCTACTTCATCATTGACACCTCGGAGAGTGTGGCTCTGCAGACTGTGCCCATCCAGAGCCTCGTGGACCAAATAAAGCGCTTCATCCCCATGTTCATCGACAAACTGGAGAGCGAGCTCTACCAGAATCAAGTCTACATCACCTGGCAGTTTGGTGGGCTCCATTACTCAGACGTGGTAGAAATTTACAGCCCTTTGACAAGCAGCAAAGACATTTACCTGCCCAGGCTGTCTGCCATCAATTACCTGGGCCGGGGCACCTTCACGGACTGCGCCATCTCCAATATGACCCAACAGATCCAGACCCAGATGGCCAACGGCGTGAACTTCGCGGTGGTCATCACTGACGGCCATGTAACGGGCAGCCCCTGCGGAGGGATGAAGATGCAGGCTGAGAGGGCACGAGACGTGGGCATCAAGCTGTTTGCAGTGGCCCCCAGTGAGAAGGTGTATGAGCAGGGTCTGCGGGAGATCGCCAACCTGCCGCACGAGCTGTACCGCAACAACTACGCCATCACCCAGAGGGACACCCTGGAGATTGATGTCAACACCATCGACAGGATCATCCAGGCTATGGTAGGTGCAAGGAGGGGAACGGGGGACACAAGAGGAGCAGTTCACAGATGGGGGATGCTTTCCCTTCTGTTGGCTTTTGGACATAACCTCTTGTAGGGAAAGTGCAGCTTTTTTCTGGTAGTTAGCCAGGACGCCTTGGTTTGTGTCTCTGTTTCCCAGCATGTCTGGGCAGGCTGCCACCCTAGTCCTGGCTCTTGCTGAAGACCAGGCCATACCCCAGCCTGCTCCCCATCCAGGGGCATGTGGAAGAGTGTGCCACACTGAGACACGTGCTCACCATCAGCATAGTCTTTGAGACTCCAACTGTGAGGCACTGTTAATCAGGGGCTCTCCAGAGGGCATCTTCACAGCCAGGGGACCTTTACCACCTCCTCTCCCTTACCACTGCACTCCCCTCCAAGGGTGAGTTGCTGTCTCCCCCGTGGGACTGAGCACCTTAACTGATCTTCTTCCTTCTGTTCTCTCCTTTGCAGAAACACGAAGCCTACGGTGAGGTGAGTGAGCAGCATCTCTGTGCCTTTGCCACATGACAGGTTTCATTTGCCCCAGTTAGAGCAGACCAGCTCACACCCCAGAACAGCATGGACCTGCGTGGGATGGGTCCCTGCCCACCTGCAGAGTCTAGAGACACATTCCCTTATCCAGGTGTTGTAATGGCACACTGGACTCACTCCCTGCCTCCCCCTCACCTGCAGTGGGTTCTGGTCTATAGAATAGACTCACTTCTTCACTTTGGAGACACATTACAAAAATGGTGCCCCTGCTGAAGCTCCTGCCCTGCTGGTACCACAGGGGCAGGGTTTGGCACACAGATTGTGCAGGGGATGCTCCAAAGAACATGCCAGTCCCATGGTGACCGCAGATGAGCAAGCCCCCACCACCTCTAACACTTGGCAGTCTTGTTCTTCCAGTCTGGGCCCAGAGCCAAGCTACAATGAACATGCTCGTGGCAACTTTCCACTCTTAATGTACGTGCAGCACTTCCTTGTGTGCTTGTTGCTGCTTCAGCCCTGATCCAATAGATTTTAGCCCTGAGTTGATGGGGAGAGGAATGTGGAGAGCTGTGGGTGCAGAGCTGAGCTGAGTTTGGGATGCACACTATCAGTACCTCAGTTTAATTTCTTGTATTTCAGTGCTACAAGATGAGCTGCCTGGAGATTGTAGGGCCACCTGGTCCCAAGGGATACCGAGGGCAGAAGGTAAGTGGGAAAGGCACTTAGCTGTGGGAAAGGCAATAATGCCCCTGCCCGCCTGCAGGATGCCCTAGACATCACCTCACTTCAGCTGCCTTCTCAGGTAGCACCCAGCTGGGAAATATCCCCCAGCATCTGTCTTGGCCCTGGGAGACACAGCCAGCACTGATGTGCCCGTGTCTGTGCCGAGGCTGATGCACTGCCAGCCTTGCAGAGAGACACCGCAGCACCTGAGCACACCAGGACTGAGGCAGCAGTTGTCGCTGAGTTCCCCACTCTCAGAGCAGAGCTCTCACATCCAGGAGGGTGTCCCACTCTCCTGCTCCAGCTCTGTGTGCTCTGATCTCCTAGAAACTGCCATTTTCTCCGTCAGCACCAAGCCTGTACTTATGCTGGGTTTTTCCTTTCCTTAGGGTGCAAAGGGGAACATGGGTGAGCCAGGTTCCCCTGGGCTGAAGGGACGACAGGTGAGTTATGGAAAATCCTCCCCTCAGTTTGCTACATCTCTGATGACCTCAAGCTAACTCTCCATGCCTTCCTCCCCGAAGGGCGACCCAGGCATTGAAGGTCCGATTGGATACCCTGGTCCCAAGGTAAGAATCACATAGCTGATGGCTGAGCTCTTGGCATTCCCTGATTTTTCGTAAAGCAAGGGAAACTTTGCTTCTCCCTCACACCTGCCCATTTCCCACCCCAGACCTCCGCATTCAGCTCCTGCTGACTGCCCAGGCACTAACACAGGGATTTTTTTCTTTTTTTTTCCTTTGTCCAGGGTGTCCCAGGGCTGAAAGGAGAGAAGGTGAGAAAGAAGAGATGGAATGGCTGGCTGGCAGTTGGCAGGGACCAGCTCCTTTCTGATGCACAGAGGAGAGATTAGCTGTGATTGGGAAGGATAGCAACTCTATTGATATGTAATCGTGGGCCTGGGGAGGGATTTCCAAGGGCAGAGCAAAGCCTGTCTCCTCCTTCAGGCTTTGATCACAGTCTGGTGAAGTGGGAATGGCTTTAGGATGTAAATGGAGGGCGAGAGGCAGGTGGCAGGGAGGGGGACTGGAGCAGGGGGGTGGGGTGGTGGGGGATGCAGGCAGTGTCTGACTTCCTGTCCTCTTCTTCTCTCAGGGAGAAATTGGATCTGATGGACGGAGGGTAAGAAAGAACATTTTCTAACTTGCACTTATTTCCAGCTCCCAAACCCTTGGACTGTGTGTTAACAGATTCCTCTTCTTTTTTTTTTCCCCATGATCCAAGGGTGCCCCTGGCTTGGCAGGAAGGAATGGCACAGATGGACAGAAGGTAACTGGGAGCACTGGGAGCACCCCATATTGTTGCTGCCACTGTTCTGTTTCTTTACCATCTCTCATCCCCACAGGCTGTTTAGTTTCTTCTCTCCCACATGCTGGCTTTCTGTTCCAGCTGAGGTTCCTGTGAACTTATCTGCACACTATTCTGCATGTCCTGTAGAAATGCATGAAGTAATTCAGGTTACAGGAATGAATGTCAGAATATGCTGAGTTGGAAAGGACCCACATAGATCAAGTCCAATTCACACAGGACACCCCAACAATCCCACCCTGTGCCTGAGAGGGTTGTCCAAACTCTCCTTGAGCTGTGGCAGGACCGGGGATGTGATCACCTCCCTGGGGAGCCTGGCCAGTGCCCCACCACCCTCTGGGGGAAGAACCTTTTCCTAGAATCCAGCCTAAATCCCCCCCCCCCCCACAGCTCCACGCCTTTAAGTGTCATCCCTTGGTCAGCAAGCTCTCTGCAGGACGTGGGTGTGTGACCCAGTCTGTGCTCCTGCTGAGAAGGTGATAAGGCCAGATAATTTGGGTGTAGATACCTTATCCTGATTGTTAGTGAGCCCTACAGGACACAGACATAGGAAGCTTCACAGAAATTTGGTTTTCAGGGCAGTTTATCACTCCATTTCTAAACCACAGGTTGTATTTAGTATTAAAGCCCTAAAGACAAATTTAAAGGCCTCACAGCAAGGTCCCTGGCTTTGTCCACTGGCCAGCACACCCTGGCTTTGCACAGTTTCCTATACCCAGCCCCCAGTGTATCTGGGGGTAATAACAGTTCTTCCCACTCCTCAAGTGCTGCTGAAGCTCTAAAACATCCTTCAGTCCTCCCCACTCTAAAACACTAAAGCCCTTCAGCTCCCCCAGCCTCTGTCCCAGAGCTGTCTCAGCACACTCAGCCCTGCACTGTCTCAGGGACAGAGATGTTTTGGGACACAGGGCGAGGTAGTCCCTTCTCTCATGGTGTCTGTCAGGCAGAGTGGTTGCTGCACACCTAAGCTGCTCTGGTGGGAGAGGCATTAGAGAGGAGCAGCACAACCCTGAACGTGAGTGGCCACCAAATCCAGCCTCAAGGGACATTCCCGTCTCTCAGGGTACACTCATGGGATGAGCCTGCCTGATTTCCTTTAGTCTGCTTTCTTCAACACTTTTCTCCCTGTTCAAGGAATACACTTGCTATTTATTCTCTAGCTGTGGACAGATAAGGTCAGTGGATGATGCTAACATTATTAACATTATTAATGTCACAAAGAAGAGCTGTGTTTTTCCTTCAGCCACCTATAACTTCTCAGTCTTTTCCTTTTGAATGTAATCTCTCCAGGGCAGGCTGGGGAGAATTGGACCACCAGGATGCAAGGGTGACCCTGGTGACAAGGTAGGAATGCTTTACTCTTTCACCAGCACATCAGTTATGTAGCTACTGAGTGGTACATGGGTAGAAGGGTAGCCAACGAGAGGTTACTGACCCATTTTCCTACTGGCTGTATAATCTGATCCCAGACCTGGGATCTCTGGAATGGGGACCATGGCTTGATTTTTTCTGTGCCTCCTTTCCGTGGACAAGTAAGCTGGGAGCCCCCCAGTGTCCCTTCCCTCCACATAGGGAGGAGGAATTCCCTCTTTCATAAACATCAGCAACAAGCGAAAATGACTTTACCTCTAGAGCCACTTTCTAAGCACTGGCTTAGAAATGTTATTTGATTAGAAAGTTTTATTTGATTAATTCTGCATGGAAGTGTTCCCAGTGTGAAGTGCGTGGTTCTTTGTCGTTTCCCTCCCCAGGGCCCTGATGGCTACCCAGGAGATGCAGGAGACCAAGGAGAAAGAGGAGATGCAGGCATAAAGGTACAAGTGCTCTGGACAGACAGCAGGGTGTGGGCAGAGGCAGCCAGTGGGGACAGCTAAACATCATTCCCTGTATTTATATATATATCTATCCTAAATCCTTTACTGCTTATGGAGCTTATAGGCTTTGGGGTCTGGATTTCATCACCAGGCACAGGTGCTGAGGGAAGGGCCTTGCTGGCCTTGCTCCTTGGGCTACTTGTGGTACAATGTGCTGGTGAGGCAGGCAATGACCATTGGCTCTCTGGCTGTTTCAGGGGGATCCTGGCCGGCCTGGTCGCAGTGGACCCCTGGGGCCCCCAGGAGAAAAAGGAAGCCCGGTAGGTTCATGCTGCATTCAGATGTCTCCAGGGTTTTACTGTGGTCTGTTCATCAAATCACAGAATGGTTTGGGCTGCAGGGGACATTAAAGCTCATCCAGTCCCACCCCCTGCCATGGGCAGGGACACCTGCCACTAGCCCAGGTTGCTCCAAGCCCTGTCCAGCCTGGCCTGGAACACTTCCAGGGATGGAGCAGCCACAGCCCCTCTGTCTTTGGGCAGGACTGGGCAGATACTGTAAGGAACAGTTGACAAGCCTGCTGGCTGATGGAGGGAAGGTGACACAGGATCACTCTGCTCCAAGGCTGGAGCCCCTGCTCATGTCATGTGGACATACCGGGTGTGTGGAAGCAGAACCCGGGTGCTCATACACATTTCTGTTCGAGGAGGACTGCTTGGCACAGGCTAAAAATGGGAGGTGTGTGCACACCTTAACCTCTCTTCCAACAAACTGTATTTCTTTTTCTTCTGCAAGGGACTTCCAGGCAACCCTGGAGCTCAAGGGCCTGCTGGAACCAAGGGAAGGAAGGGTGAAGTGGGACCTCCTGGACCCAAAGGAGAGGCTGTAAGTGGCTGAATAGATCCCTGGTCGTTGGGCACACTGCAGGAACCTGAGGCAGTTTAATGGATGAGTGCTGAGAAACTCCCCTGACCTGCTTTGTGCGTCCCAAAAGATGTGCAGATGCTGATCTCCTTGTCTCTCCCATCCTCACAGAGCAGAACTCCCATAATCCTAAGCCTGATGTTAACCATTCACCATAGAGAAGCATCCTGTGTTCCCACATAACCATACAGCCCTGGCCTCTGTGGATGCTCAGGGACACTTTGGTTGTACTCTGGCAAGTTCCCCAAACCTCTGGCTCCTTGAAGGATCTCAAAGAGTCAGGATCTGGTGGTTATTGTGGCAGAGCTCTGTGAAAAGGGCAGTGTCACATATCAGTGGTGTCACACAGACCCAAGTTAATATGATGGGGCACTGCAGATTCTGGGGAGTGAGTTGGAGAGGATGATCCCTGGCACAGCTCCACCAGCACCAAGGAGCTAGAACCCAGCCAGCCTGTCCCCTTGTGCAAGATCCAGTGGGGAAAGCAACACTGGATGAGCTGGAAATAAATAATAGTCTTTAACCCTGAAGGAATGAACCATGTATGTTTGTGGTCACTGTGGTGAAACAAGTCTGGCTGTTGCTTCCCAAAAGGAAGCATGGGCATCCCTGCTCCCCTGCTGCTGGGAACACACTTGCTTAGCGGGCAGGTGTACATCTCAGAGGGAGGAGGGAGGGCAGCCAGGGGTCACTGCCCAGGTGACATCCATCCTTTCACCTCATTTCACCCCATTTCTGTGACTTCTGTGTCTGCCAAGGGGCGACGTGGAGATCCAGGGACGAAAGGCAGCAAAGGCACTCCTGGAGGCATAGGAGAAAGGGTGAGTGAAGCAACTGCCCAGATTATTGCAAATAAACCCCAAATGTATAGGACTGGGGGGTGTGTGATGTGCTACGGCCCAGCCATGCAGTGTCCATTCAGCGTCCGTGCAGCACCAGAGCTGGGAATGCAGATCCCACTATGCTGTGCTCCCACTGTGCTACAGGCACCAGATACAGCCTCCTCCTCCAGGGGCTGGTCCAGAGAGGGGGTGAAGGGCAGAAAACCTCAAGGTTGAGAGACACATTCAGAGGGCACACTACCCTGACACTGTTTCAAACCAAGAAACACCAGGTTTGAGAAGGGCATCATGGAGCACCGCCATGCACACAGATAGCATTGGAGACACCCCTGACCAGGAATATCTTTCCCTTCTCACAGGGAGATCCTGGTCCAGAGGGTACACGTGGTCTGCCCGGTGAGGTGGGAAACAAAGGAGCCAGGGTAAGTATGGAGCAAGGCTTGGTGACAGCCAGGAGGAAGGGGAAGTACTGGTGCCATCCAGGGCAGCTTGCCTGGCTTTCCTCCTCATGCACAGTGTTCTTCTGTCTTTCTTTGCTGTGCAGGGAGAACAAGGACTACCGGGACCCCGAGGCCCTTCAGGTGCTGTGGGAGAGCCAGGCAGGATAGTAAGTCACTCTTGGGCATGTGTGTGACCATGCCCTCCTTCTGTGGTGAGAGCTTGCCCTGCTGACACAAGCTGCCTGTACTGTCCCTCCCAAGGAGAACCTGCACGACCTTCTCTCAGGGAGACTCAAAAATCGAGTGTTCCCATGACAATGTGGAAGGGATCTCTGGAGCGGGTGGGTCACTGGGAGAGAGATGATGGGACTCCACAAGCACCTCTTTGTCCTGGGTCTGTGCTTAGTCCATCATGCCACTGTGGCAGCAGTACTGTGACATCCAGGTGGCTCTATAGGACATGGGAACCCCACAGCTGAGACAGTCACTGCCACAGTAAACTCACCAGCAAGGGAGATGGTCCTGCAGCATCATCCTGAGAGCTGGTTTCTCCAGCATGGTCTCCTGTGTGCCAGGGGCAGCAGGGAACATCCTCACTCACTTCCTGCCTTCTCCCCAAATCTGTCCTGCAGGGGTCACGTGGGGACCCTGGTGACTTGGGCCCAAGAGGTGATGCTGGACCACCAGGACCAAAGGTAAAGCTCATTAATAAACCTCTACATTTGGAAAGGCAGGTTTGTGCTCCTATTTAATTATTTATTATAAAAAAAAAAAAAAAGTCGGCAGTTTTCACAACAGAAACTTGTGTGCCTCAAAAACAGAATCAGACCTGAGCCTCCCTATGGGGCAGAAATGTAGGTCTTTCTCTGACCAAGGCAGCTCTGATTACACTCCTCACTCAGAGCACTCAAAGCAAACTCAGGGGCATCCCTGGCATGTGACATCCCCAAGAGCCTCCAAATCCTTGCTCTGCAAAGCTGTTCCCAGTGCTTCAGGGCCAGCTGCAGAAGCCTTGGCTCCTGGTGGTGTCTCACACCCAGAGAAGATGAAAATGGCTGTGACTGTCACAGACAGAAGCAGGTCAGAAGGGCCACGTTTGGTGCCTCACAAGTCTTTTTTTCTACCAAAGGGTGACAGAGGCAGGCCTGGCTTTAGCTACCCTGGACCCAGAGGACCTCAGGTACGTATTCCTTATCCAGCACCTGAGGAGATCTGTTTGAGTGGATGTTGCTGTTGAATCTGAGCCGACTGGGAAAACAGGGGAGGAGGAAGAAAAATGCACAGGGTCATGGATTTGTGGAGCCTGTGAAGGGGAGAGGGGGTTTAACACCAGGACTGAACCTGGCCACAGTCCATTAGGTGCTGGGGACCCCAGCTCCAGTCAGGGTGATGGTCTCTCAAGCATCAGCCTGAAGCTGCCGCTGCTCTTCAGCTTTTTGCCCCTCACTGCAATCTTTGGGTGTACTGGTGCACAGTGTGGGGCCAGTCCTGGACAGCTGCTAACCTCTTCCTCCTCTCTTTTTGCAGGGTGACAAGGGTGAGAAGGGGCAGCCAGGACCCAAGGTGAGTGTGCTTGTCTCCGTCATCTGTTTTTTTGCACTGACTGGAATGCCAAGGAGTTATTCCCAGCCCCTTGGGTTAATGGCTAAGGAGCCAGACCTGCCAGCAACTGCCCTGGATGTTCCCTGCAGCTGGAGCCTGATTGTATCTCCCAAGCCCATCTCCTTTTGAAATCATATGAAAAATGTGTTGCAGAGCTTCTGTGGGGTTTTTTGGTGGGGTTTTTTTTTTTTTGGTTAATGCCTGTATAAACACTGTTTGCTGTGCTCTGAGCTGCTGTTTTAGAGGATGCTCTCCCAGGCCAGGCAGGCGTGTGTTTGTGATAAGCAGCAGAGCCTCTGCCTGAGCACATCCAGATGTGCTCCATGCCGGATCTGTTTCTCCTTCCACTGAGCAGGGAGGAAGAGGTGAGCTTGGACCAAAAGGAGTACAAGGGACCAAAGGAGAGAAGGGGGAGCCGGTAAGCAGACTC
Source organism: Euphonia xanthogaster (assembly GCA_034509185.1). Lineage (NCBI taxonomy): Eukaryota > Metazoa > Chordata > Aves > Passeriformes > Fringillidae > Euphonia > Euphonia xanthogaster. Next base: position 5,126,297 of record JAYDZK010000002.1, read on the forward strand.
CCTGTACTGCCCCAGGGTCAGTGTCTCCCTCCCACACTGCTGCCCTGGATGCTGGGGATGACATGACACTGCCACTGTCTGCCTAGTCCCTGTCCCCAAGCTCAGGTGTGGCAGGCTGGTGACTGTGCTTGGCAGGGCTGGGGCTGACCAGGGGGTCAGGAGGGGCCCTGAACACCAGGGGCTGCATTACCAGCATTGCCCAGGAAATATTTGACTCTTCTTTACTTCTTCCCCAGGGTGATCCCGGCCCAGGAGGAGAGCCTGGACAGCGTGGTCAACCTGGTGAAGCAGGCCCTGAGGTACAGTGCCATGGCATTGTGTCTGAGCAGATGCTGTTGGAGGGGACACAGCTGCCAGATGTATCCACTGGCTCACAGTGGGCCTTCTCCTTCCCCTTCCGCAAAAAGCACAGTTTTGATGGCTCTGACATCTAGTTCCCAGAAAAAGAACTCTTGGGAAAACTGTGCCTGAAATCCCTGTTCTCTTCTTACAGGGGACCCCTGGCCCACCAGGAGATCCTGGTCTGACTGTAAGTAACCCCTGCTACTCTTCCTCCTGGGGCAATCGTGGCTTTTCTGTGCACAGCCCAAGAACAAAATAGGACACCAGGTCCTGCTGCTGCCTGGCAGAGGTGGCCTGTGGCTTCCCATGGGAGCCAGAGAAAGAGGGGAGAGGGCTGGCTGGGTGGGAAGGGAAAGGGGAGCCTTTGCTTTAGAGGGAAGCATTCACCCTGCACCCCTTTCCCGGCAGGACTGCGATGTGATGACCTACGTGCGAGAGACGTGCGGATGCTGTGGTGAGCTGACATCACCTCTCCCCAGGGAAGGGGAACGACCACATGAGGGATTGGGACAGGGGGTCACCAGAAGGTTCCCAGCATCACTGACCCCTGTGTTTCCCTCCCCCTGCCCCTCTCCCCAGACTGCGAGAAGCGCTGTGGTGCCCTGGACATCATGTTCGTTATAGACAGCTCCGAGAGCATTGGCTACACCAACTTCACCCTGGAGAAGAATTTTGTCATCAACGTGGTCAGCAGGCTGGGCTCTATTGCCAAGGACCCCAAGTCACAGACAGGTCTGGACTCTGTGGGGACACAGTGGGGCATGGGGAAAAGAAGAGTCTTGAATCCTTTCAACCTCAGTGGTTATTTTCCATGTCTTTTCAGACTAATTGGGCAGCTCTTTGACTCTCTCCACTTTTTTCCCAAGGATGCAAAGCCAAGTAATGTGGCACTTTTTTGGCAGGTGCCCGTGTTGGGGTGGTGCAGTACAGTCACGAGGGGACTTTTGAAGCCATCAAGCTTGATGATGAGCGCATTGATTCTCTGTCGAGCTTCAAGGAAGCGGTGAAGCGCCTGGAGTGGATTGCTGGAGGCACCTGGACACCATCTGCCCTTCAGTTTGCTTACAACAAGCTCATCAAGGAAAGCAGGAGAGAGAAAGCCCAAGTGTTCGCTGTGGTGATCACAGACGGGCGCTACGACCCCCGGGATGATGACAAGAACCTCGGGGCTCTTTGTGGTAGGGATGTGGTGGTCAACACCATCGGCATAGGAGACATGTTCGACCAGCCGGAGCAGAGTGAGACCCTGGTCTCTATTGCCTGCAATGAGCCCCAGCGAGTCCAGAAGATGAGGCTCTTCTCAGACCTAGTGGCAGAGGAGTTCATTGACAAGATGGAGGATGTACTCTGCCCAGGTCTGTCTCTGTCTTTGCATGGAGCTGGAGTTTTGAGCCCCAGGGTTTGTGGAAGGGGGCAGAGGTGTGTCCCAGTAAGTTGGCCAGCAGCTGGGTCATCCATAGTGGGGTCTGACCTTAGCCCTGAACTAAGAGTCCTTCCTCAGATACAGACCAACCTGTTGGGGCAGTCCTTTGGTGTTCCTTGTAAGAGACCTTGTCCTGCCAGTCCTACTGTGCAAACTGTGAAAGGGGATGGCAACACATGGCTCATTTTTCCTTGTTTCTTTTGCTTCCAGATCCACAGGTCGTCTGCCCTGAGCTGCCCTGTCAGACAGGTAAACATTACAAGTAGCTTCATGCCATTTGCGCAGACTCTGGGGGGAGACTGCACGACTCTCAGGAATAGGAGAGGGGGGGCAACCCTGTTCAATCCCTTTGGAAGGCAGGAGTTTGGGAAATAGTGTTACTTTACATGAGGAGGCTCCAAGTCCTGCTCTTTTCCTGTCTCTGAGTTCTCTGCACAGGTAGGTACACGAGTGCACTGTGTGAGTGCACCAGCATGGCTCATCCCTGATATTTCTCCCCATCCAAATTCCTGGGAGCCACCAGGTTTGACCTCCAAACTCAAGTCAAAAATCTCCTTGCTAAATACCCACTCACATGACCTTTTTAGCAGAATGCTCCTTGGGAGTGACAGGCAGAGCAGATATTAGGGATCAGTTGGAAAATGGCAATGTAAGGGACCTAAAGCTTTGGCTTCTCTAATGCTGGCTGTATTTAATTAACAATTAACTCAGGGTGTCATGTTAAAGGAAAAGACAGTAAGGATCCTCTGGTTCTCTGTGTGCTGAAGATAGCTTTACTGGCTCACATTTTGCTTGTTAAGGGGCAGATGTGCATCCCAAATTCCTAGAGATCCTGTCTGTCTGAATCCCAGTGTCTGTTTAAATACTACAGTTGAACTGTGCTGATACACAAAGTTTATAGAGGACCATAGTTTTGCCTGTTCTGCAATTTTTATCTCTCTTCTTGCCATGAATGTTTTTGTGGCAGTCCCCAGCTTCAACTGAGCCTTATACAGAATATCAAATTTCATTTTTAAGTAAGTCCCTTTGTTTCCATGAAAAGGAAAGGAAAACCCGTCCCAGGATGCACAGAAATCCAGAGAAAATCTATAATTATTCCTGTCTAAAATCTCTTGCTGGTATTTTGAATATTTGCACCTGGCCATGCCGGGGTCACAGTGTGCAGTCATCATGGCTGAGCTTCTCTGCTGTGTCCTTTGAGAAGCTTTGCCTGCAAATCTGCACAAGGAGGTGAAATCCTCAGGCCCCCCTGGTGATTGCTAAGGTGTCTTCAAAGGTTTTGGTCTTTGCAGCCTTCCCATTTCCGAGGAGCACAAGCAGTGGCACACTTGTTTCTCCCAGGTTTGGACCATCAAAGCCCTGCAAAGCAGGGCAAAGTTGTCAGTCCTTTCCTTGTAGTGCAGTTGGGTGTTCCTGTTCCTGATGCAAGGTGAGAACAGCTCCCTGGTGCCTGGCAGCCCTGGGGGACCAGAACAGGAATAGCCTGAGGAGGCATCTGAGGGGCTTCCCTCTTCGGTGAATCCCTTAAGCCATGCCATACATAACCCGGGCTAAGTGCGGGCAAGACTTGCGCCCCAGAGAACTTGGGAGGTAGAGTGACGTGGCTGGGTAAGGTTGGCCTCCTGTCAAAGTGCCCTTTCAGCATGGGCAAAAGTTGTTCTAGGTCTGGTAGATGAAATTTTAAGTGATAGATTCAGGAGTCTTTGGGCAAGGAGCCTCGCACCCAGCACACTGGCTGGTCCGTGCTGCGCTGCTGTCATCGTTTAGAAGGATGGGCAGTGGTCGCATTTCCCTAGTGGCAAGGGAACGTGTTGGATGGGATGGGACATAAGGCACACGACAAGGCCTGGGGCTTCTCTGGTTCTCTCAGAACATCCCATGAGCTCGTGCCAATTCCCATGCAGTTCCTCTGGGTGGAGACAGTGCCCTTCCAAGGGAATGTGAGTGGGCCGGTGCACATCCAATGCCTGTGTTGCGGACCGGCCAGACAGGTCAGGGAGGCAGCTAAACCAGCCCCGTTCTTGGCCCCGTGGATCAGTGTGGCGGTTCTGACACTGGAAGGGGCAAATCAATTGCCCCGGCTTCAGCCTGGGTAATGCCAGCAGAGCACAGGCAGGGACAGGTACCACACAGAGCCTGTCTTCCCCCCATGCTGCCTCAGGGCTTTACCTGATATTTTCCTATTTTCAGCACAGCCCCGTGTCTCTCATCAGTTACTGCTGTGCTAACAGGATGCTGGAGGGTTGAATGCTGAGCAAATCTGAACTAATCACTTGCTTCATAGACACCGCATGACATCCTGAGAGGCTCTTGCTAACCAATGCAAAAGGCTTTGCTTTGAGCTTTGGGGTTTTATTCAAAGTTAAATCCAGCACAGCCAGGTGCAGACAGAGGCTCTCAGGGTTCTGACAAGCCCAGATACCACATGGCTTTGACTGCAGTCACTGCCCTGAGGCTGAGGGCCAGGCAAGGAGGTCACAGAATGCTGTCCCTTCGATGCCTTTCTGCCTTACACCATCACGTGGGCAGTCTGCACATAGCACAGTCCTAAACTACATGATGGGTGAATCCCGTCTGCAGAAGGAAGTGGCCTTTTTCGTGAGTACTGCTCCTTCTCCATCGTGCCTATGCTGGATCAGTAGGAACTGGGGAGTTCAGGTTCTGTGCAATTTGCTGGAGTCAGTTGATGTGTGAAAGATTTCAGGGCAAATCTTATGGTTTCTTAGACACAAATGGCAGAAAGATTTAAAATCTGGCTTTGGTCTTTACTTTTCTGTCCTCGTTAGCTCTGTTCTTCTCTGGTACAGTGCAAGTAGGAAAGCCAGGTAGCTTTCAGAGACGCAGTCATTGCTAGCAAGTCCTGAAAATATTCTTTTGACGCTCACTTTCAGATGACAGGAACCCTGGGAGTGTAAACCCACTTATTTTCCACCCCATGGAAGAGGGAGTCAACATAGATTTCCCCAGCACCATACACTCGATCGCCCAGTTCCTAAACTCCACGCGGGAATCCCGGGACCCCAGCATGTACACCCAGCTGGTGGCCACTTTGGCCTTTACTGCCGAAAAAGCCAAGTTTGCCACTGGAAATGAGCGGCAAGAGTGGATGGACTTGTTCATTGACACCTTCAAAATGGTGCACAGTGAGATTGTGGGGGACCCAGAGACTGTGCTAGGGCTGTGCTGAGACCTCTCTTGGGGGTCACGTGGAGGTGGAGGCTGAGAGGAGGTGACACTCATTGCTCCTGTGTGGCAGAGGACACAGCACAGGGGAAGATGCTTTTAGTTCAGGAGGGACAGAGGCAGTGGAATGGCTTGGTTGCACTCAGCTGGGGACAGGACACAAGGAGCAGTTCCCTCCAGCTTGGCCACCATGGTGGCTTTCCCCAGCAATGTCAAGGAATGCTCTCGCTCTGCCTGCTGCTTTTTTGCCAAGAGCCTAATGATGCATTTTCCCCATGCCTTCATGCATGTGTCCTTGTGGACCCCCTCCAAAGCATCTTCTGCATCCTCTCTCTCGGCTACCACAGGCTTTCTCTGGGTCCTGCAAGGCTGACTAAGCAAGGTGCATCCCTGTTCACCACAGTGTCTCTGTGGACCCCCTTGTGGGCAGCTGGGGGTGTGGAGGGAAGGAGCACGCAGGATGGGAGAGGGAACAATCCCCCCTTTCTGTAGGGAGCGCTGTCACCTGGGCAGTGCTTCTCTCAGAAGCTTTGTGGGCTCCCTTGGCCTTTTTCTCTGCTTGTACATTTGTGTTTCCTCTGTCGTAATCCACAACACGTACCTGTTTATATACAAAAGGCAGATACTCTGTCATGTGGGACCAGGTGGTCCAAAGCAAAACTCCTTGACTGATGTGAGTTGTTTAAAAGCAAGCTTGTTGTTGTAGAGCCTGCTCAATCCACCTGCACTGCCTGTATGTGTGTTTAGACAAGGCCTGGTATCCCCATCCACAAAGTCAGGCAGGCCAGTGCCATTCCCAGCTCCAGTTTTACTGCCCTCAAGCTCTGTTTAGAGGTAGTGGGATTTAGTGTGCAGACACAGGAGTAGAAGCCCTTACTCTGACTGACATGGTATTATTGCAATAAAGTATACTGAGCAAATGTCATATTTAATGGGCAGAAGGGAGATGTGCCATCTTCAGGAATGTGGCTGTAATATTTTCAGGTGTAAAAAGTGGAGACAGTTGCCAAGCTAAGCCATTGGAATTGCCCACTTTGCACTTACTGCAATGCTCCCCCAAAGTTTCAGCACTTTTTCCTCCCAGGGACAAGTTGCTCAGAGAACTCTACTGCTATCAGTGCAGAATAGAGGGAAAAGAGTTCTGAGGGCTTTCCATCATGTGCTCTGTGTTTTAGGTGAAGGCAAAAAGATCAGCCTCTGCCTGACTCTGGTCTTAATTCACATATTCCAGATAGTCTGTGCAAAGCCAAACTCCCTATTCTCTCTTGATTGTTTACTGCAAAATTAGTATGACTTAGCCTGCTGGGATGCAGGACTGTACTCAGAGTAGTTAAGCTGATCCAGCCATGATACCAGAGTAAAAGCTCCCAAACCCCACTGACTGGAAAAGATCTCAGGGCTGGGATATTTTACTAAACAAAGAGAAAATTGGGGAAGAGTTCTGCCAGGGGGGTGTTGATTTTATTTAAATTCGTCACACAGTGGCCATTTATTCTTAGCAAAACATTCGAAACAAAGTTTTTTACCTCTCAGAAACCTTCAGCTCTTTATAGGTGGGGCAAGGGAGAAAATGTCTCTTTGCATGAGGAGTATTTGTTCTTATTCTTGTTAGAGGCAAATGGGTGGAGGAGTGGTTTTTTGAGCATAATCCTAGCTAATCCCTCTGATAAAACCAGATGGATTTCATCACAGTAGCAGTTCCTTCAGTGAAGCTCTTGGGCAAAGTAAGGACAGATAAGGAGCTGTGTAAAGGATGGTCCACACCTCCCCAAAGACAGGAGGGGCTGGGAAAGGGGGAAACCCCAAAAAGGTCTGGGATGTCAGTCCCCACCTCACTTTCATCTCCACTGTCAGCACTGGGAAAGAATAGAGGAAATACAAGTTCTTTAGGTTTTAGAAGAAGCAGGAAGGTGATGTGAATGGGTGGGGTTGCTCTGCACACACTAATAGCAGAAAAAAAAATCAATGAAAAAGAAAAATCAATTTTTTGATTATTTGTGTTGCCTTTTTTAGATATCCTCAGCTGTGAGCCACAGGTATTCATGATCCACATGAAAAGGACCAATGCACCAGTTAAAAGCACGACAGCATTGGTTGGCCTAATTCATGGTGGTACCTTTGAGAACTTCTCTTCCAGTTAGTATGAGAATCTTGCTGTGGGAAAGGGTGCTCAGGTCTTCAGCCTCTCAGAAATGGGAACAAGCTGCACCCAGAGCCTGACACTGAACAGGACAAACCCAAGGCTTTTCTGCCTCACATTCCCTTGGGATAACTCATATGTAAAGGCACCTTATCAAACACTGGAAAGCAGCCTTCTCCAGCTGTGAGGGCTGAGCAGCGATCCTGGGGAGTGCTCCTATCAGATGTGCACTACGCTCTCACTGAAGCTCCATGGAGTGATGCTGCCCTCTGCTTAGCCAGGAGTTCTTCAGGCTTTCTTGTCATCTTAAAAAACATGTGGGCAGCCATTAACACTGCCCAACACGACGCACAGCCCCCGCTCCCACCTGCTTTCACAGACCCTCACACGGGTGTTGCACTGTGTGATTGCAAGGGGGATTCCTTCCTGCCTTTCCCCCTCCACGGCTGCTCAGAGCAGGTGAGGACCAGGAGTGCAGGTGCTGCCAAGGTGAGGTATCCTTGTGGCAGCAGTGCCTGCATACCAGGAACTGCAGCATCAACGTGCCTTTACACAACATTTCTTACACAAGTTTGGGCAGAGGTGAGTATGCGCCTTTATTGCTTTAAAAGAGGGGAGGTTACAAGTGAGAGGACAAAAGGAAATGGCCTCAGGTTGCAGCAGGGGAGATTTAGATTGGATATTAGGGGAAATTTCTTCACTTAAAGGGTGGTAAGGCACTGGAACAGGCTGCCCAGGGAAACAGGGGAGTCATCATCCATGAAAGTGTTCCAAAAATGTGATGTGGTGCTTAGGGATATGGTTTAGAGGTTAACGAAATAGCGCTGAGTTAATGGTCTGACTTGAGGATTTCAGAGGGCTTTTCTAACCGTTCAGATTCTGTGATTCCCCGTTTCTGGGCTGAGCCCAGGCATAAGCACTGTTCAGCACTGGAGAAGGTCTTTGTCAGGCTGAATTCACTCATAGTGTAGAAACTCAATCTAATGTTACACTACTACCCCCAAGGTTACCCCTTGTTGCCAGAAATGGATGCTCAAGTTGGGGCTGCTCCAGAAGCTCCTATTCTTTGCCAGGGATGCAACACAACATGGCAGTATCTTTGTGACTTCACCCTTTCAAGATTCAGTCTCTGACCCACAGAACTGCTTGAGAGTGCTACGGGCATTGCCCTGCTGCCAGCTCAGGAGGAACTCAGAGGAACACTGAATGCAGTGCACATAACTACAGAAAAGGGAGGAAATCATGGTCCCTATCAGCTGACTCAAAAGATAGCTACTTTCTTCTACTTTTTGTTTTGTCCTGAGTTTATTCACTGCACATATTCATATATTCTATATGGTTAGACTGGGCTTGGAGCAACCTGGTCTACTGGAAGGTGTCCCTGCCAATGGCAGGGGGTTGGAACGAGATGAACCTTAAGGTTCCCTCCAACCCAAAGCATTCTGAGATTCTCTGATTCTATGATTTTATGATAAGAGTAACTCTGACAGTAAACCACTCTCCTGAAGTAACTGAGAGGTTTGCAGGTGCTGCTTGCCATTAATCTCTGGATATTCCTCTCCTAAATAAGAGCTGGAAATTGATGTAGGGCAGTGAGTGTAATTCTGAGACTGAAATGCACAAACCTGTCTAACTTCACAAGGGTCAGTCCCAGAATTAACAGCCATTAAATGCTCAGTAGCTGAGGGCATCAAAAGCAAAGCTCCTACATTTCAAGCTGTAAAGACAGGCTTTGGTAAAGCCTGGGGTTGGGCTGTTCCTTCTTTGGACAAGGATGCACAGAGGCAACTCCAACCCAAATTATGCTGTAGTCTTCTCATCCTCCCAGCTCCCGTCTTCTTCTCCCCCCTGCAGAGCTTGCTGTAGCCCAGTGCACACAGCGCCCCGTTGACGTCGTCTTCTTGCTGGATGGCTCAGAAAGGATCGGGGAGCAGAACTTCCAGCGTGCCTACCGCTTCGTGGAGGACGTGGCCCGGCAGCTGACGCTGGCCCGGAGCAACAGCGACCCCATGAATGCCCGGATGGCGCTGCTGCAGTACGGCAGCGAGCGGGACCAGGACGTGGTCTTCCCGCTGACTCACAACCTCACCGAGATCTCCGACGCCCTGGCACAGATCAAGTACCTGGACTCGTCCTCCAACGTCGGGTCAGCTGTCATCCATGCCATCAACAACATCGTGCTCAGCCCAGGCAACGGGCAGCGACTTGCCCGGCGCAACGCCGAGCTCTCCTTCGTCTTCATCACCGATGGCATCACGGGAAGCAAGAACCTGGAGGAGGCCATCAACTCCATGAAGAAGCAAGATGTCATGCCCACGGTGGTGGCTCTGGGGAGCGATGTGGACATGGATGTCCTGCTGAAGCTTGGCCTTGGGGACCGGGCAGCCATCTTCCGGGAGAAAGACTATGACAGCCTCTCCCAGCCCAGCTTCTTCGACAGGTTCATTCGGTGGATTTGTTAAAAGAAGGGCACACACACAATCCTTCTCTCACTGATATACACTCCCTGATATTACCTGTTGTATTTTCTTCCCCCTGTATGGTTGCTAGCCCTGAAGACTTGCCCTCTGGCTCCTCCTTTCTAACCAAAATCCAGAGCTCTTTATTGATTTTCACGATGAAGAGTCATGTATCTTACATTTATGGTGCTAATTAAAACCCAGATCAAAGCAGGATACAGAGCCATATGAAATACTTCTGTAAAGCTTTGCACACACCAAGCCTTGCACACACCAAGCCATGACTTGTGTATGTACTGTAATCTTAGGAAGGCTTATCAGAGATGCAAGAAACCTTTCCAGTGTAGCAGGACCAATGAATAACTCAAACTCTCAATATCTCTCAGTGCCTCTTGCCCCTCCTTTCTGGGAACAGCAGGATGGTGTGAGAGGCTCTGCTGCCTCCCACAGATGCTCCTTTGGGGGGTTTATCTATGTTAAATTTCACAAATCATCTCTTAAGATCTTTATTTTCCTGTGGGCCATACCTGCCTTGATTCCTTCTGTTATTCTGCCCTTCATCAGAACCTGCTCATCTATCACTGCACTCAGAATTTCAGCTGAGGTGGGCAGCATGACTCCCAGCACCAACAAAATACTGGACAGCCACCAGAGCTGCCCCCCAGTCATCCCAGTATGCTCAAAGCATCCATGATACCTTCCTCCCACCAGTATCCGCTGAGCAATGCCCAGATTTGAACTCGAATTGTGCTGTCTGTAAAAATAAACAAACCTTTCCCAACCTATCCTGAAAAAAGCCTCTTTTTTCTGTAGTTGTGGGGTGTGGAGACCCTGGGGGCATCCCCTGGGCTGGGGAAACACAAGAAGCTTCCCTCAAAAAGCCGGTAAGACCCCCATTGGCTCCTTCCGCCATTCCTATGTCTGTTCCTGCGTCCCTGAGCCACTTCCTCCCTATTCCCTGATTGGCCCTTATCTTTATACTGCCCCGAGACCAGGGTGACCCCGGGCCCCTGGGGAGAGAGAAACCTGGACCCTCCATGTGTGTGTGCCCGGGACCCAAACGTGTTACCACGCGGCTGAATTAAACATCTGTGGATATTATGCAAAGGCCCTTTTTGCTTCTTTGCCCTGGACTTTACTAGCAGCAATTTGGGCTGCAACAGTGGGGGGTTTTAAAATTATTTTTAGTGAGCAGCTGATTCTCCTGGTTTCAAGCTGGTAAATCCAGATAATCATGGAATCACAGAATGGTTTGGGTTGGGAGGGAACTGAAAGATCATCTCATTCCACTCCTCCTGCCATGGGCAGGGACACAGATTGCTCCAAGCACTGGTATTGAATGCTTCCAGCTGTTCATGCTCCTCATCTGTTCGTGGAAGGATCCCTCTGCCATGGTGAGCTTTTTCCTATAAATTATTACCTTGGCATGGAGGATGGCAGCCCACATAATTACAGCATCCCCCAGCCACTCCCTCTGCTACACCTGGGAAAGCTCACATGAAATGTAAGGAGTTTTACGGGATCAATGTTAGCAGCCGGTATTATTGCCCAGGAAAAAACACACAGACACCAGCAGATTGGAAAACAGCATGTGATGACTTTCAGCAGGCTCTCATGGAAGATAGAGGGTGGAAATGTTGTCCATTGACTCGGAGATTCCAGGTCAAAGGATTTACAAAATCTTGCATACAAGAAAAATCACTCAGCAGGCAAAACACTGCTCCAAGCGAAAGGGGGAGGGAGAGGAGTGACATGCAGGGGGTTCCCACGAGGAGTTTGGCCTCATGTTTTGCTGATCAACACGGAGCAGGTGGGACATGCCAGACCTTTAGTCAGAGTCAGAGCTGCTGCTTGAGCTGCTTGAGCCACCAGAGTGCTGGAGAAGAGAGAACAACTTTAGGACAGCAGGGAATCGAGCCTCTGTCACAGCATTCCTGAGATGGGTTAGTGACCCTGTGGTGGCTGCCCCATATTGTGGGAAGGCTGGAGGTTTTTTATTATTTTTTTACAAGACTCTTAAGGTCAATAAAGGAAATTCCAGAAAGGTCTTGCTTTCTGCCAGCAAAGACCAACGTCACAGCAGATCACTTCCAGAGCTGTTTCCCAGTGAGAGGAGGTGCTAGTAGGATTTGTCTGAGAAATGCTCCCACCTCCAATGTTGGAAATGGGGCCTTGTTTAGCAGTTCCTCATTCAGACCTGCTCAGGATGGTGCCCATCCCTGGAATGGTATTTTCTGCAGAATTTACTCTAAGCACAAGGAATTGCTTCTCCTCCTTTTCTGTTTGGGTTTGGTTTTTTGGGGGGGGAGTTTTTTGGGTTTTTTGTTGTTTTTTTTTTTTTTAAGAGGGAGCCTTAACAGTTCCTCTGCTGCAAGACACTGAGTGAATGTCCATTACGGAGGCACTACTTGCACTCAAGTGAGCAGGACAAAGTCTTGGGATTTAATACACTGCACAGTGTGCCCCGAGCCCATGCTATCACTTTAAATGGCTTCAAGGAAATTCATGGATTGCTTTTCAAATCACTCACTTAATATGACTCATTCTTGCCTATTTATTATTCTAACGAGTTTCCACATCTAAAAAAAGCCACTGATGTTTGGGCAGTTTGCTCCAGCCACTACAGGGTCGGAGAGGAGAGCCCCAGCCACTTAGGCCAGCTGCTGTGGGATGCTGGAGGAGGTCTGCAGCAGAATTAGGGAAGGGGTCACTGCTGTCCCACTCTTACCTTGCCTCCATGGTGCTTGCAGTGCTTCTTATGGTGCTTCTTATGGTGCTTCTTATGGTGCTCCTGGTGTCCGTGAGGATGATGTCCCAACGGGGGCGGCCCATGGGGGTGCTGGCCAGGCGGAGCAGGGTGTGGGGGGCAGACTGCCACACCGCCAGGGTGGGGACCTGTGCCAGGATGGGGATGTCCTGGAGGGGCGGGAGGGCACACTGCCAGGTGCGGGTGTGGTGGGCCTAGGAAGAAGAGGAACCTGTTAGTGGGCAGAGACGGGCTCTCCCCAGACAGTGCAGGAAGCCGGTGCACCCTTCCACCCAAATGGCCCACTCCAGTCTACCTCTTCCTCACAAAGGACACCCCACACCCCTCTGGGATGCAGGTAAACCCCCCAGGTGTCTGAGGCCATGGCATAGAGCTCCCCTCTAAGCCCTGATGGCTGTGTGGTACCTGCAGCCCTGCCTGGCCCCACAGCCCCTCACCTCGGTTGGGGTCACACATCCTCAGTGGTCTCCAAGCTGAAAGGGAAGGACAGGCACCATTAGTCGCCTCCTGCCATGAGACATCACCCAGCCAGCAGCTGGGACCTGTCTCCTCTGTCCCACGTCTTCCCCCAGCACAGGGACCGTGCTCACTTCCCCCAGAGTGCCATCCCTCCACAGACCCCAGCTGCTGTCCGGTCCCTTTGGTGACACCACCAGCTCCCAGAGTGACTGTCCCCCGCCCTATGCACCCCCAAAGCCCAGGCATGTGTTTTCCATTTTTAATAGAAATAAATCCACACCGGCCCAGCCTGGGTGCTGAGCTCACGTCCTCGTGGGCCACAAGAGGACACGTGGGGACACGTGCCTGGGTACAGCGCCCACCATGGGGACAGTGCACCCTGACCCACGGGTGCCCACGCTCCCGCTGCCCCCGTGCTGCCCTGCACTCACCAAACCTGTGGAAGAGCTCACAGAAGAAGCAACGCCGGCAGCACTCAGGATTCCCGTCCTTGGCACAGCTCTGCTGGCTGTAGGGCATCCTTAAATAGCGGGGCCCTGCCCCTTGGAGCAGGGGTGCGGCGGGCAGGGGTGACACCGGAGAGGTGACTCCGCGCGGTCACCACGGTCACTCCAGAAACGTCAACACGCCGCTCCCAGCCGGCACAAAGGTCCCACGGGGATAATAAACACAGGCTAGGGAGGCCGGTGATTACACCTGCCGGCGGCAAGGGAGGGGTGGAGTGAGTGAGCTGACCCCACCATGAACCCTGACTGTGCTCCCCGCCCAGGCACAGTGTCTGGGAGCAGCGGTGACCTTCCCACAGACCGGGGTGTGGGACAGAGGGTGTGGGGGCCTGACACTGCTCAGGGTGCTGCCACGGTGTGCGGGTGGAGGACACAGTATCTGCTGACACACCCGGGCAACAGGGACAGGAGGCAGGGCTGGATGCTCTGATTTTCAGGTTTTCCTCTTGGAGGATGTATGAGGAGGGGGTAGGATTTCTCCCATCTCAACCCACCCCATCTCCCTGCTAATACCTCTGATGGTGCCTCATGTTTGGCAGTGCTCCCTTCCTAGGCAATTCAACGGGTTGGAATTGTCACACACAGCCTGAAAGACACCTGGCAGAAAGGGACTGTGCCAGGTCTTGCCCCAGATCCCGGGTAGGAGGATGTTTCATGGGGGTTTCTGGACAAAGGGACTGTACAGGGTCAAGAGGTGTTCATGCACAGGGTTCTCCTTACAGGCAGTGCTACAGGGATCCTGCCAAACTTTCTGTTAGGATCACTGTGATCCCAGGCGCTGCCAACCCAATCATCTACTTCTGCCACAGGGATCGGAGGATGGAGCCTGGGCTCCAAGTACCAGACATCAAAAATCCCCCTTGTCCAGGGAAAGGCCAGGGGATATGATGCTGCATGTGCCTGAGCAGACCAGCTGTTATAGATCCATATTATAATACTGGCTTTTCACAAATATTAAAATGGATTTGATATATATGATGTTAAAGTAACTTTGTTATAAAGATATTGTTTGAATTTTTACTGCTAATTAATTTCACTTTTAGACATAGTGAAATAGCGATGCTTGTCAAAATGCCTGCTTGGATGGGATAACATCCAATGAACACAGGATGAGGACACCTACAGATATGCCAATTATCAGCACTCACTGTCTGAAGAAAGCATGGACCAAGGCCCAAACTGGAAGTGATCAGGAGAAGGAGTCAAAACCACAGCCAAGAAACACACATGCTCTAAAAAGGCGGACCAAAGGAAGGGCCATGTAAAATCATTCCTGGAAAATGTCAACTAGTTTATGGGTATGCATAAGAGTCTATGAATATGCAACAGGCTGATGTAAGGGAAAAGGTATTTCAGGGGTATCCCTGAAGGTGACACTGTGGTCTTGGCTCAGTGCCAAGATGAACCCAGCCATAACAACCTTCGCTCTATGGTTCTTGTCTCCTACTCTCCTTTATTAAAGTTTTTAAGTTTTCACAGGAGAGTGAAGGTGTTTTTCACACAGCTCTCCAGAGATGAATACCAACAGAGCCTAGGCAAGGCCAAGAGTATTTCCCAGCTGTATTTGCCACTGCAGAACCCCCAGAGCATTCCCAAGCCCTTCTCAGGCCACCCGCTTGTCCAGCAGTGCCAGCACGACTGCTGAGCCTTGCTTTGCCTCTTCCAGAAGCCTGGACACCTTCTGTGACATCTGTGTGGGGACAAAATGAGTAATTTGCCACTCGACAGGCCAGAAGACCCATACCCTGAGCACCGCACGCGTCCCGCCGGCAGCAGGCAGGCACGAGGGGCTCCGGCCGCCATTGCCTGCCCTCAGCTCACCACAAGCTTGAACTTGTCGTCCGTGATGTCCTTGAGGTTGATCATGACATTGAAGTAAGCTCCGAACACTGCTGCTTCCAGCATTTTGGCTCCCACCTGGGAAAAGTCAGGCTGGCGAGAAGCTCTCCTGGTGAACCAGCTCCACCATATGGCACTGAAGCAGGTCACACCCTTGTGCTGCAGGACTCCCACCCTGCACCACCCAGCAGCATGCAGCGCTTTCCAATCTGTTGGTATTCTCAGGAAATTGCTGCCAAAGAATTACTGGGTGGAAACCACTGGCCAGTTTGGGAAGCACAGCCAGAGAGATTTATCCTGGAGGTCAGGACATGAGGGAGCACCTTGCAGGGCAAGTGTGTGTGAGCTGGGGCCATACCTGGATGTCAGATTTACAGGCCAGGTTGCAGTGTTGTGCCAGCTCCTTCAGAGCAGGCCAGAGCCCATTCACCTTCTCTGCCAGGCCATAGGGCACCCCCATGGCCGTCTTCAGCCCCTGCTGCATTGCAGCTGTGCGCCTGGGAGGGGGGACAGCCCTGGGTTGAGCGCTGGGTGGCTGTGCCCCCACAGTCAGCCAGTCCCCACCAACCCAGCTCACCTCTCCCGCTCCTCAGGGCTGTTCTTGGGCAGCTTCATAGCTTCCTGCAGGCAAAGAGAAGCAGGTTTGCTGCCATCACCCAGACCATGCCTTGCATCGGGCGCCAGGGCAGATCCCACAGCTCCTGCGCTCTTGCAAACCTCCCTTATGTGACAATGTCCCTTCCCCAGGCCCTGGCTTTAGCATCTCTGGAAGTGTTCAAAAAGCAAGCAGAAGTGGCACTTTGCCATATGGTTTAGCGGGTATGGGTGCACTCAGTAGAAGGCTGGACTTGATAATCTTGGAGGTCTTTTCCAACCTTAAGGATTCTGTGATTCTAAGGTCAGAGCCCTGCTCCTAAGGAATCCAGAGCGCGGTGATCCCAGCCCTCCTCCCAGCTGGAAGGCCCCACTGTTTCCCTGCAGGATGCCTCTGGTGGAACCTCACCATGTAGCTGCTGAAGGCACAGGAGTCAGCATCCACCATTGCCACCAGCTCCTCCATGGCCTGGTGGAAAGGGGGGACCAGCTTCCTCATGATGGGGTCCAGGTCCTCAAACTGCCGCTTCCCGTAGCTCATCAGCCCCACCATGCTGCCCAGCGCTGCTCCCTGCCAGGGTAAATCCTCCAGTAGGACACAGTGCCCACTGCTCCCACCGTGCAAGCTCCCCTTGGCACACCAAGGCCCCTCAGGCCTCTGTCTTGGTGTGGGGCACATACCAGGGCTCCCACAGCTGCAGACACGGAGCCTCCTCCTGGCGCTGCCGACCTTGCTCCGACTGCTCGCACAAAGGCGCCCAGTGGCTTGGCCACCAGCCCCCTGTCCACCTCTCCTGCTTCCACCAAGTACCTGCAGCACAGGTGTTTTAGAGGCCTCCAGGTGCAGGGACACCACCACCACCCAGACCCAGCACTGCCCTCTCCAGCACCGGCCCTTGAATGAGCAGGGGACTAACTGAAAAAAACACAGCCTGAGGGTCAGGGTAAGGACTGGAAACCTCATGGGAACATCTGGGGAACACAGGTGGCGTGGGGGTTGCTCTGCAATAGCCAGGTTGGGCTGATGCAAGCAGCATTTGGTGGGACAGAAATGCCTCTGCAGCCATGGCCCAGGGAGGGTGACAAGGACTTCACCTCGTGGATGGATTTCCCTTCCTTTCACCCCACAGACTCATGTTTCACACCAGGTGCTGCAGCATGTGAACCAGAGGCAGTGAAATTTTGCATGGGGATAGGGTAAGGAATTTAACATTAAAATCTGGCCACAAAACCTGCTCCCACTGCCTTCTGAAGCAACCTGGAGTTCCCCCACTCCACATTCACAACCATCAGCCTTTGGGAGCAGGGACCACCCTGCTCTTGCACAACCACCAGCAGAGATGTCCCCAGGCTTTGAAGAGGAGCTGGGAGCAGCCACCACTCCCAAAACAAGCTGAGTGCAGGATGCAGGCATCAGGATCCCCCCATCCAGGGAGGAATGGGCACCATGACAAGAAGTAGGATTTGGGTCCCTACTCGATGATGCGCTCCCGGGGGTGAAATGGAGACAGGGAGTCCAGGCCCAGACGACTGACCACCTGCAAGGAGCAGCACCACTGTGTCAACGCTGTCACGTAAATCCTGCTGCATCCTCATTCCCCACTGCTAATTAACCGTGGGTGAGTCAGCACTGGGACTGGGCCACCACCCAGGGAGAGGACAGCCGGCACCACCAGCCCATCCCATCGCAGACTAGGGGGTGGTGTGGGGTCACCTCTGAATGACTGGGAGCTGTACTGATAAATCATTAGCTTGCTCTTATCTAGCACGTTCCCCACAGGCTGTAAAAGTCCCTCCCTCCTGCAGTGGAACAGCAGAGCCTGTCTCGTCCTTTCCAGCTTACTCCCGGACAGCCTCCCATAATGCCACACGCTGTCCTTGAGCCCTGGGTACACTTCCTTCCCCTCCTGGCCTCCATGCAGGCAAGACAAGCAGCTGCTACCCACACTCAATCCTCATGCGTTGTGGTTCCTGCTCCCTGTGCATCTCAGCATCCTCATCACAATAAAGCAGCTTGTCCCACTTGCTGTCCCCCCCCGAAAATCGACACTGGAGACAAATGTCACACCTGAGGCCTGAGCAGTCCCAAATTTCTGCTCAGTGCCACTTTGGGAGGCTGGTGGGGGGTGGGATGTGTCTCTCTCATGATCCCACCCTTGTGCTGGTATCAGGAGAAGCCACATTACCAGCCTGATCTTCTCTTCCTCCCCCAGGATGAAGAGTTTTTCCTTCTTGATGTAAAAGTCAGCTGCATCCAGCATGGCCTTCTTGGGAACGAGCCCTACCAGCTGAGACCCCACCACAGGGAGATTCAGTTCCTGCAAAGAACATCAGAAATGTGATTTTCCCCAGAGCCCTGCTGCCACTACTACCTCAGCCTGGTGGTCCTCATCCCTTCCCAGGGCATGGGAAGCTCACAGAAAAGCTTTCAGCAGAGTAGCTGGGGGCTCGCAGAAAGTTGCTGATGAGTTTCTGGGAGTTTTGTGCCATTCAGCACTTCGGCTGAGCTAAGCATGAGAGGAACCAGAGCCTTACCTAACAGTGAGGAAGAAAACCTGGCGGGAGACATCCTCTGGGAAGCCCCCTTGGGAACAAGCACCCCAAGCTACCCACCTGTGCATCTCGGCAGATCTCCTCGTAGACAGTGTGGAGTGGCGTGGTCTCAAAGTCCAGCAGGTTCATCGAAACCTGGGCCACGTTCTCCTCCTCCAAATACCAGCCCATGCCCTGCACCTTCTTCAAGCGCCCGGGCTGCCAACAACTGCCACATTCAGGGCACAGCCCAGGAGGTGTGGGGACAGGCAGGTGTGCTCCTGGCGTGCCTGTGCTCCTGAGGTACCTGGCTGGGGCCACGGCCCTGCTCACGGATGTTGAGGGCGATGCGGTGAGCCTGCTCCTTGGTGCACAGCAGGTTGATGTTGTACGCAATGAGGAAGGTCCGGGCACCCGTCACTGTGGCTCCCCACCGGGGGACAAAAGTTGGGGGCCCAAAATCAGGAGCCCATTCTGGTTTTGCAAGCTGGGGAGGAGGGAATAGAGTGTGTGGGCTGGCACCGCCAGGAGCACATACCACCCTCCCGAGGAGGGCATCTCCTTCCCCAGCTGCAATCTGCCATGACCACCTGTGTCACCAGCTCCTCTTGGTGCAAAGAGACTATGGCAGCCCCCACCATGCTCCCTGCAGCCAGGGAAGTACAGGTCAGGTCTGCCCAGCCTGTGCCATCACCAGGCGCACCTTCTCAGGGAGCGCCTCGTACTCGCCGGCACGGATGGAGGGCAGGGCTTTCCTGCTCTCGTGCCGTGCTGCCGCTCCGTACAGGTAAACTGCAAGACACAGCTGGGGGTGAGCACCGCCAGGCAGGGGCTGGCACTTTCTCCAACAGTTGGAATCATGCAGGATGGGATAGAATGTGGAGAGGTTCCTGACCCCACTCACCAGGTACACCCAGCTCTGCTGCCAAGCGCTGCCCGAAGATGTGTGCACAAGTGACACACTCCTCCATGCTGACATTCCTCACTGGCACAAAGGGGCAGACGTCCAAGGCCCCCATCCTAGGGTGCTCACCTGGTGGCAGGGCAGATGTAGGAAGGGGAAGTGGGAAGAACAAGCAGACAAGGAGGGAGAACACACTTTTGCACAGTCTTACAGACTGGACGCCATTGCTGTGAGAAAATCATAGAATCACAGACCAACCCAAGTTGGAAGAGACACACCAGGATCATTGAGTCCAACCCCTGGCCCTGCACAGGGCAGCCGTAACAATCCCACCATGTGCCTGCTAGCACTGCAAACGCTTCTTAAACTCTTTCAGGCCTGGGCCTGTGACCACAGTCCCTGCTCCAGTGCCATGCTTGGTCCCAACAGCACGGCAGTCCCCTCTGCGCCAGCCCAGCCCCTCGGCCTCTCCCAAGCTCACCCGAGTGTTGGCTCATGTCAATGAGCTGCCCAGCCACACGGGCTGCGCTCAATGCCCCTTCCACCACGGCCTCAGGGGACCCCACAAAGGTGTAGACGGTGCGGTTGGTGGAGGCGCCGGCATCCACATCCAGCAGCACACATCCCAGCGTCCGGGAGATGGCCTGTGCCACTGCATCGATCACCTGCCAGGCAGCAGATGGGAGCAAGGGAGCTGAGATGGCTGGGACTATACAACAGCCATGGCTTTTCAAGAGAGGGGGCGTCTCAGCTCTCCCCCTTCCCACTGGTGATGGGGTTGAGAATGACCCCGTGATCAGTGGGGATGCAGCCCTGCACAAGCATCCCACTCCCATCCAGGGGGTTTGGGGCACCCCTGGCTTCCCAAACTCCCTGTGGTGGGGGAGAGACACATGTCACAGACCACCACCATACATTGCTATTCTTCAGAATACATCCACCTGCCAGCTTCCCAATGCATTTGGCTCTGCTAAGCCTCTTCCCTGGAGGTGGCTGTGTTTTTACAGCCATGCTGGGTCTGCTAAATTCTCCTGCCACTGGCAGAGCCAAAGTTCACTTGAAGATTGATGCCCAGGACAGACTCCATTTACCTTGACAGTGTGTTTTGGCACAGCCACAAGTAATATTTCTCTGCAGAGAAATATTCCAGACCAAGCCCAGACCTGGTGCTACAGCAACCCACTGGCAATGGTGGAAGAGGTCTTAGCCCCTTCTTCCCACCAAGGTGCCATAAGGGAGCCAAAGCTACCTTTAGGCATTTTTTGGCACTAGCCAAGTAGTGAAAGGTGCACGGCACTGCAAAGAGGGCATGGCAGAACCTAGCAGTGCGTACCGCTCTGCAGGGGGAAGCCTGGCTGTCAGCAGCCCAGTGTCGCCCACCCCTCAGCCCTTCCACATACTCCCTCACCTCTTTGTTATTTCCCTCTGAGAAGTTGGGGACGCATTCCACCAGCTTGGCCATGGTCCCACGGTCTGCTTGCAGCCCTCAGCCCCCAGCTCAGCTCTTCACACCCTGGGCGTTTCCTGCCCTTTCCTGTCCCACTGCAGAGTGAAAACCTCTCAGCAGCCAGCACGTTGCCTCTTTCCCAAGCCAGAGTTTCTCATTAACTGAATCGATCTGCAGCCAGGGGACAGAAACACCATCATACTGGCCCTGCCGTGCTTGGAGCAGCTCCGGGCACAAGGGCTCTGTGGGGCCAGATGGCGGCACTCACCAGCACCAATTAATAGATGAAGAAAAAAAATCTGCTGCAATCAGCAAGATGCTGTGGTTACCTCATGCTACAGACAAGTCACTGCAACATGACCACTCTTCTCAGTAGGGGGGGCTGCTCCATGCAAAACCTCCACCATGGATACCGGCGGATACTCATCGCTGGGAGCAGGATTGGAACGTGCGCAGGGAGCCGCTATTGGATTTCGAGTGCAACGCCTTCACCCTGGGCCATCGCAGCGGCGGCGGCGCGGGGGCGGGGGAAGAGCAGCGCGGGCGGCGGGGGCGGCGGGGTGAGGCGGCGG
>JAYDZK010000002.1:5162900-5191854 GCA_034509185.1 Euphonia xanthogaster
CCGCTGCGATGGCCCAGGGTGAAGGCGTTGCACTCGAAATCCAATAGCGGCTCCCTGCGCACGTTCCAATCCTGCTCACTGCCATGGGTTTTACCTGCGTTGATGGGAGTTGACCCTCGTGGTATACACGGACTCTTAACTTTCTTCTCCTGCTACCAAGGAATATTTCGCATCGTAGGGCAGGGAGTCATGGACCACTCACTCTGGGGCCAGGGGAAGTTCTCCCGGTGATGGGGTTACCTCTTTTCTCTTTTTACCAACGGGCTACCTGGGACTTACACAAGCCCAGGGCAGTGGTGCCAAGGTGCCCAACAATGCAGGTTTGGGGTGTGTTTCCACCTTCAAGTATGAGGAGACATGGGTCTCGCTCCCAGAGGAATTGTTGTATTGGTCAGAGCCTGTCCTGTTTTTCTCTGGAGCTGCAGAGCCCTCTGGGGTGTTCCCATCGTTCCCCTCCAGTCACTGCAACTTGGGGCTGGGCAGGATGAGCGGGGCAGCTCGAGGGGCTGGCATGGGCTGTGGCACCCACTATGCACCACTGCTGTCCCCTGCACTCCTGGGCCTGCCATGCCCTCAGGCAGCACCAGTGCTTTTGGCGGGGGGGGGGTCTGTAGAGGGATCTGCCAGCCCCACAACCAACAGGGAGGGGTCTGGAGAGGCAAAAGAACATGGAGATGCTAGGGGTTGATCCCAAGGCCTCCTCCATGCAAAGCAAGCACTCTCCCACTGAGGTACATGCCCCTGTGCAAGGGCAGGGTGGTGCCCAAGAGTCTCCACTCTTTTTGTGGTCCACCTGCCCCTGTGGCCACTGGATCCAGGGAAGTTTTGCACCATGGACACCTCCAAATGCCAGCCCCACCTCCTGGGCACCGTAAGAGGATTTCCTTGTTCCAGGCTGTGCCAAGGGACAAAAGGCAACATTAGGCGCCGTCCTCAACTCCCAGAATTGTGGGGCAAAGATCTGGGGCATGATTCTCACTTAAGGTGTGAGAGGTCCTGGATTCAGCTCCTCAATGAGCCCACCTTTTGGGCACCTAACTTCTTTGGCTGGCCTATGGGACTGCGGCATAACCAGGGCTCTGGCACAGAGGGCTGGGTGCTCCTTCCTGGCTAGGTGGTCAGGATGGATGCTCCAAGGCTGTCAGTGTGTGCCCCAGGGATGAGGGGACTCAGCCAGGCCATCTCCCTGCCTTGCACAGGGGGGATGTAGCTCAGCGGGAGAGCGCTTGCTTTGCATGCAAGAGGCCCTGGGATCAACCCCCAGCATCTCCATCATTTTTCCCCTATGAAAGCTGCTGTATCCCTGGGCATCCTTGGAGGATACTTCCCTGTGCTGCCTGTCTCATGGCCAAGGCACCTGAATTTTTTCTAGCCATCAGTAAATATTCCTGCATGTTCCCTTTTCACAACCTCCAGGTGTTGGGCAGAGCCCCACACCAGACTGAGGGATGGCATAACCTGAGGCAAAGTGGGGTGTCCCGAGGTAAGGCAAGGGCAGCAGAGGCTGTGATTGCCGAGGGGTAAAGGCGTTGGACTTGAAATCCAACAGGGATTCCCTGCGCAGGTTCGAATCCTGCTCACAGCAGTAGGTTTTACTGGATGGGGTGGGATGCCGGGGGGACTGACCCTGGTATTTTGATCCCTGGAGAGCAGTGAACAGGGAAGGGAAGTGCTCTTGCATTGGGTGGGATTGTGAGCTCAGCTCCTGCATGACCCCTCCTTTTGGGCACCTGTGGCCAGGCATGGCTTCTCCAGTGTCAGGGCAAGGGTGAGGAGGCACTGCCCAGCACAGAGAGCACAGGCAGCCTCCCTAGGTGGGTGCACCTGGCATGGGATGGTCCCATCACTGCCAGGAGCAGTGTTGCCCAGTGCCCATGGGCACGGGCAAAGCTCAGCCATGGCCAGGGTTGGTTCCCTCCTGGGTTGGGAAGGAGCTGACAGGGCAGTGGGGGTCATGCTGCCACTGCAGCCTCAGGGGAAAGCTCTGCCATGGTGCATCCCTCACCTTTGGGGAGCCCTTCCAGAGGTAGATGGGAGTTTATCATCACTGGCCCGTGGAGGAGGTGGGTTTGAGGAGGGAAAAAAAAAAAAAAAGCTGGAGATGCTGGGGGTTGAACCCAGGGCCTCTTACATGCGAAGCAAGCGCTCTCCCACTGAGCTACATCCCCTGCTTCACCCCCCTGCATCTGGGCATCTGCTGACCCCCCTACTCCTTGTGGCCCTATTTTAAAACCAGGCAGGTGCAGCCTGTAGCTATGCTGTGCTGGGAAGAGTGGGATCTTCAAAGTTTAGAAACTCCCATTGAACCATGAGGTGCAGAGAGGAACCACTGGCTTTCTAAACTTTTCAGAGAGGAGCCTGGGTGTGGCTGGATCCAACCTTAGCCCCAGATTTTGCAGTGATTTATCTCTAAAATATTGTATAGGGGTAGTAGAAACTTTATAGAGCTTTATCCTGCTTAAAATTAAAAATATTAAAGGATTAAAAATAAATGTTAAAATTAATACTTACACAAATACATATTATTTGTTACGATGATTCGACAAAAAAAATCTTAATCAGAATTATTTACTACACAATATAGGTGCTATAACAACTATTACAATATAGTGCACTGTGAAGGAATATTGAAACAATTATATTAAAGCAAATATATTAAAGCTGCCAAAGCAAATTATTAAGTAAAGACTGATGTTTCTCACCCAGATCAGCCAGTGACTGGGGGTAAATCTCTCGGGCTCAGCCTTAAGGAATGACCTTGAGGAGTGTCTCCACCCCAGGGTGGAATCTCCACACATACGCTTCAAGAAATGATCTGTCAGAAAATCCTGCCATTCAAATCTGGGACTTTTATACTAAGAAAGCATGGACTGTGAGCCAGATATGTCCAGACCAGCTGTGCCAGCTCAACAGCTTTAGTAAAGTTATCAATAATATTACTTGTTTGTTCCTTTATCCAGATATTTTACCAGATCTACTATATCTTCATCTCACTATCAGGATGTTTAAATTTGAGGTTGATGAGTCAGGCTGGTTTCAGCTTTATCCAACACCAAAAGCAGCGGGACCTATTTTCTTTGTTTAACACTGATTGTTTGGGAAATAGAGCATTGTTTGAATTTTTTCCTCCATTCCAGTCTCCAGCATTCTACAGCAACCTGCTACATATGCACAGGTGATGTCCCCACAGCCAGGGAAGGACAAGGGTGACCTCTCCATGGTGACCATCCATCAGGGACAAATAGAGCTGCCACAGGTCCCATCTGACACCAGGCAGTTCTGTGAGTAGTAGAACTAAAGAAAGGATTTTCTAGTAGGGGTTCACACCTGGCTCGTTGGTCTAGGGGTATGATTCTCGCTTCGGGTGTGAGAGGTCCCGGGTTCAACTCCCGGACGAGCCCTGGTTTTGGGCACCTTACACACCTTGGGATGTGGTGGAGCCAGGGTGAGGGGTGGAGGAAGTAGAGGCGCGACGAGTTCGGATTTGGAGCCGTGGGGTGAGAGTGAGTTGGTCAACTCCCCTTGCTACTGCACAGGGGGGGGGATGCCGCTCCGAGCGGGAGAGCGCTTGCTTTGCATGCCAGGGGCCCTGGCATCAACCCCCAGCATCTCCATGGCCTTTTGCCTCTCCACACCCCTCCGCATGCCGGGCCCCCGCAGACTGCCCAGATGGCCCACAAGAAATCGCTGCGCTTGCCTGTGGGCACGTGTGAGCAGGCATTGCCTCCTGGCAGGCCAAGGCAGGCAGCGAGGAAATGCCTGGCGAGATGCGCCTCCCTCCTTGCCCAGGTGCCGTGGAGTGTGGAGGCAGGCAGAGTGCCTTCCCCACGGGGCTGCCGGCGTCTCTCGGGGTGACGAGCGGTGGCGGGGTCCAGGCGGGTGGTAGGGGGCGCTGGGTGTGTAAAAAGGAGGGCTCGTCCGGGATTTGAGCCCGGGAGCTCTCGCAGCCTAAGCGAGAATCATACCCCTAGAGCAACGAGCCGAGGTGGCCGTGGTGTCCCGCACCCCCCCTGTGGGCCGGGCCGGGCCGCACGCTTCCCCGCTGCCAGGCAAAGCAGCGCGCTCCACGCTGCCACGCGGGGCCCTGCCCGCACAGGGACACCCCGCAGCCGCAGCCGCAGCACCCTTTACAGCCCTTCCACACCTGACAGCCGCCACCCAGCGTGGGCTGACACTTCCCACGCTGCTCACTGCACTGCCCCCCTTCCCCCCTGCCCCCGCCGCCGCAGGGCCCCGTGCACCAACAGCCCTGGCGCACGGACACGGCCATTGCTGACACTGAGGAGGACAAACACCGCTCCCAGGACATGGCCTTTGCACCGTGCCCCACAGCCAAAGGTGCCACTAAAAGCACCGGCCATTCCAACTGCTGCAAGGGCCAGTGAGGGTCTTTGGGGGAGAAAAGAGGGGCCGGGGGTGGGAGATGCTGGACCTGATATCTCATGGCCACAGCAAGAGGCGCCTCCCTGCTCCCAGACTGTGTGAGGCCACACAGAGCCCTGACTGCCCCTGAACCCCCAACAGGGTCTGGGAGATGTAGAGTGGGGGACAAAAGAGGGGCACCCTGGCTCATTGGTCCAGTGGTGTGACTCTTGCTGTCGGTGTAAGAGGTCCTGGGTTGAACTCCCAGACAACTTAGTTTTGGCCACCCACCATGCCCAGCACTGAGGGTGTCCCTTGCTGGCTGGCCACATCCCTGTGGGAAAGATGGGCTCCAAAGGACTGGTGGCGAGATGCTGCTGGGGGAGAGAGATGTAGCTCTGATCAACTCCTAAGCATTCTCCATGTCCTTGTGCCTTCTCAACCACCTCTCTGCTGCTTGTGAGGCTGTCAGAGCTCTCCACGAAAGGCCTGGTGCTGTGTCCTGGCATCCCAAGGTTGTATAAAAATCTTGTGGCTCTTTCCCTACCGTGCCTGGAGGCTGCAGAGCATAGGAGGCGTTTTTTTAACTTCCCCACGGGGCTCAGGATGTCTCTTGGGGTGAAAATCCATGCTGGGGGGACCAGCTCAGAAGGAGGAGGGTAGTGCATGCCAAGTAGGCAGATTCATGCAACAGTTGAATAAAGGGCCCCTTCCACTCTAAAGCACACACCCAGACCAATGAGGCGGGGTATGCTGTTCTTCCAAGGACGTGAGAGAGGGTTATGAGAAGTCAGGATCTTCAGGATTCCGCGCGCCAGCGGGGCGCGGGGGGGGGGAGGGGGTGAGAGAAGCGCGGCCCGGCTCGTTGGTCTAGGGGTATGATTCTCGCTTAGGGTGCGAGAGGTCCCGGGTTCAAATCCTGGACGAGCCCTCCTCCTTTTGGACATCACCCTCCTCCCGCCTAGTCGGTGCAGAGCTCGACGGAACCCGGCCATCCACTTTTATCCCTCAGGGACACGCGTAAGGTTTTGAGCTTAGCGTGGCACACAGAGCGTCACACGGGGCTGTACCCTGTCCCTGTAGTCCCAACCCATTGATCCTGCAGAGTGACCCTATTTTTGAGTAGGCAGCGGGATGGGGATGGCATGGGAAGGGCTGTGTCTGTAGCCATAGGGCACCCCGGCAGTGGGGCAGGTGGGGGCCCTGGCTCAGCTAGTCAAAATACCTGTCTGGTAAACAGGAATCCTGGATCCGACTTCCAATGGCGCCTGGGAGTCTGGTTTTCCTCTCTGGCACAAGCTGGGGACACTGCTGGGGCTTCCCCACTGAGCAGTTTGGGTGCACGTTTTTACTGAAAGCTTATTTCAGGGTCCCCCACTGGACATAGAAATTCACCAAGGTGTCCCTTCCACCCAGAACCTGCTCCTGCCCTGTGGTGCCTGCAAGCCCCAAAGCAGCAGGCAGGATCTGTCTCCCTCAGCATGGCTGCCCAGCCCACAGCCCACCCTCCAAGTTCCTACACTTGGCAGGGCTGGCTGGAGGGACCTGGCAGCATCTCAAGTACCTTCCCAGGGTGCTCACACACGTCCAACGGCTAGGATGAGCCACAGGAGAGGGCTAATCCCCACTGGGTGGGGAGAAGGGAGCTGTTTGGATCCCTGTCCAGGTAAATCACCCACAACCACACCCAGCATCCCGGTGCCAGTGGGGGCTCGGTGTGGTGTGGTGTGGGGCCAGGGCACCTTCCTCTGCCTCTCTGGGCTCCCACCACATGCAGGATCAGATTTGCACTTTGCCTTTTGCCCTCTTTGCTGTTTTTTTTTCCCAGTTAGAAATGAACGGGCATAATTACCAACAACCGTGATGGGAAAAACCCTCCTATACCTCCTCTGTCTGCTCTCCCCGCAGTATCCAGGGTATCCATCCACGGTTTCACACTTCCTTTGTCCCAGTTCACTTCTCTATTACACTCTACGTTTCAGAAGGTTCTCACCTGACTGCTCAACAGCCACTTTCGGCAGTAATCGCTCTTCTAACGATTTCTAAGTGCTTTCTTCTCCATGCGTCTTGAATAAGAGACTGCCCGCCCCTCTACATGAGGGCCTTGGCTGGCCCTTTAGGCATTACGTCAATGTCTTCTGCCATCCCCTTCCCAAAATCTCCAGGGCACGGGTGACTTTTGATCCTGGAGAGGATGCAGATGCCAGTGTAGCCCAGGCACTAGCTGGTACCATTTCCCCTCCCGCCCCCGCCGACTCCTCGTGTGCCGCAAGAGCCCGAGCCCACTCCGAAGGCCCCCAGTTCCCCCCGCGCGGCAGCAAAATCTCGACGAGGGTGGGATTCGAACCCACGCGTGCAGAGCACAATGGATTAGCAGTCCATCGCCTTAACCACTCGGCCACCTCGTCCCACTGCAGCGCAGCGTCGCCCCCTGCCGGCCTGACGCGGCCGCCGCAGCGCCTCCCCGACTCGGCTGGGAGCCCGTCCAGGTCCCGTCGCCTGCTCGGCTGCTGGAGCCCCGACGGCAATTAACGCATTGCAGCGCCTTCTTAGCGCAGTAGGCAGCGCGTCAGTCTCATAATCTGAAGGTCCTGAGTTCGAGCCTCAGAGAGGGCAGCAGTTTGCCGTTTTTGGGGTCTTTTTTTTGTATCTTGCCGTTTTTGGGGTCTTTTTTTTTGTTTCCCCATGACCACCCGAGGTGGCTCCGCAGTGCGCCCGGCCCGGACACTACCGACGCCTTCGTCCGGCCCCCGCGGCGGGCGGCTCCGACAGGGTTGGGCTCTCAAGGGCGCGGGGAGGCCGGGGGCGTGGGACAGGCGGTTCGCACGGTGGTAGGACGAGGTGGCCGAGCGGTTAAGGCGATGGGCTGCTAAACCATTGTGCTCTGCATGCGGGGGTTCGAATCCCACCCTCGTCGAGATTTTATTGCTGCCCCGGGTTCTCCATCAACAGATTAACGATATAGGGGAGGCCGGGACGAGCACTGGTACCCCAAGATACCTCCCGGGTAGCAGACAGCAGCCACCCTTGCCACTCCCTTCCCCCTCGAGAGCATCCCTTACCATGAGCTATCACAGAGGAATGAGGCCACCTTTCAAGCCACTAAAAATTTTATTAGGTACAAAACACAATTTACAGCAAATAGTATAAGCCACGCTCCCAAAGCTCTGTGGGGTTTTGACAGCTGAATTTCATGTAAACTGAGAACATCAAAACCAGGGCACAGGCTTCCCTTCATATGGAACCAGTTAAACAACAAAACTAAGCCCAACATAAGCACATGGAGCAGGAACAGCCTTAAAGCACACCCTTTCCAATTTAAATTTATTTCAACTTAGCATTAAGCTACTATTGCTATTTTATGTTTAAGATAAATACTACAAATGAAACGCTATTTTAAAAACACTGTAAATTACTTTTTTGGAAGGCAGTTGACAGTTTCAGACTACTGAGGATTACAACTTGGGCTGGGCAGGCAAAATAATCAGTTTAGCGCAGTAATTTATATTCAACCTGGCAGAAGGCTCTGTTTGAGAAAAATTGGCTGATTTTGTAAGAAAAAGAAAAAGATTAACTGTATAGGAGTACTGCAGACATGAAGTACATCTTCAAATTATTTATTAGGAATTAAACCAAAACCAAGAGCCTTCAACTTCTAAAGGTTTTTAAATGCTGGAGAATGCAGGCTATTTGCTCTTCCAAAAAAAAAAAAAAAAGAGGAAAATTGTTTCTCCATAGCTGTTTACTGAAGACTGAAGGAAGCATCCTGTTTTCCAGCATAACATGGAATCTGTGGAATAAGCACCTCAGGTATTTTTAATGCTGAAAACCTTGAATAAAATAGAACTTGGGCCCAGAACAAAAATCCTTCTGAATTTGCACTGAGCAACAAGAAGTACAAAAATCATGGCCAAGTGCTGCTCCAACTTGAGAATGACTGTTTTGACATTCCTGGAAAGAGAATAGGAATTTCAAACCACAGTGCTGCTGCAAGGTAGTTCCTGCATGAAGGAAGCACAAACTGACATAACATTTCAGGGACTGTGGCTATGGACAGCAATTGCTCCAATGTTCCCAGGGGCCTGTGCTACTCTACAGCTGAACCTGATGAAGCTGTGTTTACCCACAATGAGAGCTGGGAGAAAGAAAAACCACCACTGTCATTTAAGGCCTTCCAAGAAAAAGCATTTGACTCATCTCTGTGCCTGTGGAGCAGAAAAGGAGGGAGTCCCACACCATCCATGACACACTCACCCTGTGCCCCGCAGCCACAGGCCCTGGGCAGTGAGAAGAGCCCAGGCCCCATGGCTGCTCCATGTTCTCATCCCAGGAGAACACCTGCTTGTTCTGGAACGTGCCCAGGAGTGCATCTGTTCAATCACCTGGACCTGGACTTCTTTCCTGAGTCTTCATGTCTCAGCTTGGCTCAAATGTCCACCATGTCCACCAGAGCAGAGAGGTGGAGCTCAGAGGCAGCCTCGGCCTCCTTGGTGGCGCTGAGGAGCTGCTGCAGGTGTTTGAGTCTGTCCGACAGCGCAGAGCTTTGCTCCAGCTGTGGAACCTTGTGTCCCACCTGACTCCCAGCCTGGGCAGAAGGAAATGAGATAAGACTGAGACTTTCTCCCAAGGTAATTCCCACCACAGGTTTTGCACCTACTGCACTCCTCAGAGCTTTAGTTTAGCTCAGAACTGCCTTCTCTTACCTCTTGAGCAGCTGACATGGGACTCTTCACCAAGGGGCAGGTGGCAGCAGGGGTGGAGAGCAGAGACTGAGGGAGGTAGAGAGGAAGACCCAGGAGATCCCCAATGGGCTCCACATCCTCAGCTAGATATTGGTGTAGCTGCTCTTCAAACCTGGGTGGGAAGGGCGAGAGCACCAGTCAGATGGCAGCTGGCTTTGACCCTGTAACCAGTGTGTTACATTAAGAGGTTTTTGGATGCAGAAGTATCTGATCTCCACAGCCATATTCAAAACAGTCTCATGTGCCCCACTGCAGCTATCAAAATCCATCACAGAGGACTGTGGTCTCACAGAGAGGAGCCACACAGACCAAAGAGACTCAGCTTATAGGAAGGCAGAAGAGACCTCTTGGACCAACCTCAAAAGCTTTAGTCCTTCATCTTTGTGATCTGCATTGCTACAAACTGACATCCCAGAGAAGACTTTATAGACATTTGTGACACTGGGGGACACACAGACCACTGTACACACTGTACTGCTTCAGTTCTGGTGGTGTGACTGACCACAGAGTTCCCAATCATTCCTGAGAACTCCAAGAATTTCTACCATCCTGGACTGTTCCCCTGTTGCAAGAAGGAAATAGTAGGGAACTGCCCTGATGTGCTTGATGAAATCAGATGGAACTCAAGACAGCCAGGGCTCTTTTCTAGCACAGTTTAACTTCCTATTCCACACAAGTTACAAATTGTTTACAACCCTGGGCTGAAGCTGCAAGGAAAAGATGCTGCTCTGGGAACTTACCTCTTGTTTTCTACTTTTTCCAGTTGCAACTGTGCCAACAAACGCTCTTGGGCCAAGGATGTGTCTCTGAATTCATCTGTGCTTGGAATGCTCACTTCCTGACATGGCAGCATGCTCATGCCAGAGCCATACTGACCTGGCACCATGAAGATACTGTAGGGCTTCTTAGAAGAACTGGGAGATTTTATCTTTGATCTGAACAGGGGAGGAAAAAAACAATAAACAAAACCATATGAATTGGTATCAATGTGTTGATTTTTCCCCCTTAGCCTGAAGCTTGGAAATAGCAGGGAGTGAGAAGTGATAATTTTGAGAAATAATGTCCTTGTGCCAGGGTCCAACACAGCACATCCTGTGCATAGGATTAGAGAGGAACTAATCTGACAGGAGCATAGGATTCACCCCAAACATCACCCACTACACAGAGTGGCTTCCATCTGAACGTGGCTAGGGAAGTGAGCTAGACTTGTCATCTCAAACACTTTAATACCACACAGCTCTAAGGCATCCTTCCCCCTCAACCTATCATTTTCTCAGACTCACACTGTTTTCCTGCCATGCTTTGCACAACTCCAAAGCCTCAGCAGCAGGGTTGGTTTGTTTTTTTTTTGGCAGAAGTTAATTTCTACACTTTAGCACTCCCCAAGCAATCCATTTCTCTGAGCGCTGACTAACTCTGTACAAATAAAATCTACTTCCTACTCTGTTTCAGCACAGCCTTGTACATCATTTTAGGAGATGTACACAAGCAGGTTCTGTGAGGATGCCAAATGCTGCTTTTCAGCACCTCACCTCTCATGGCCTTGCCGGATCTCCTCCTGTGTCCGCAGCCTGGCTTGATCCCATGAGAAAGGCACAGTATAGTTCTTCAAATGCTCCTTGAAGAAGTACACGCGAATCTGACCATCTTTGCTTACAGCTTCTGTGAATAAACCCAAACCCAATGTTTATCATTTGCACGGGTTTTCTCCTTCAGAAGAAAAGCTCATTATTAAAAAGGCAATTTGGGGCAAGAGCAATTGTTCACTTTCAAATAGATTTCAAACAGAGTCTGGGACAAGCTTCATTAGTCAACAGAAGTGATAATTAACTGTGGCAGCCTGCCCTCCCTGCTGACACAGCTTCTGAAGGGCAACTCTTGGCCTTTGCTTGATTCAAACCCTCTCCCATTGGGAGGGCAGGGCTGAAAGACTCTAACCAGAGCCACATTTGTAGTCACAGGATCAAGTTAAGCCATAACCAATACTAAATCCATGCTCCAAAGGAAGACACATGCAGAACACAGCAAGACCCCAGCTGCCTTCCTGCTATACATCACTTGCTGCCATATGAAAAGGCACCACTGGCAATGTATTAAATACCATCACAAAAGAAGCATCATCCATGCCACAGGAGGATACAATACCTGGAGCAACAGGCAGTTTGGGTGGTTTCCAGTCTCTCAGTTTATGATCAATACAGACTGCCAAGATACAATCCCAAGGGATCTCATCAACAGAAGGTCCATCTTCACCAGAGTTCCCAGCTGTTCTGGTTTTCCAGTTTTGGTAAGTTTTGCTCAGCAGATTCTCCACCTGAGACTGGATCAGTGGTTGAGTGTGGGAAGAACTTGCAATCTGAGAGACATACTGAAAAATCATATGGCAAACAGGACGCCAAGGAGCTGTGGAACAAAAAAAACCAAAGTAAATTTCACGACTTTGTAACAGAACCAACACTGCACAAGCACATCTTGGAGAACATCATGCTGCCAAGAAGATATTGGAGTGTGAAGTACCTACCACCTAAAGGAGGCAGATCTAAGTATGGGATCTGGAAGGACAGCACAGCCTTCTTCAGCCAAGCCAGGTGATCTGGCATGTTCCACTGCAGGTGGGGCAACACCTTGTTACCCCCTGCTTCTGAAAACTCTGTGACAGGCCAAGACAAGTCACAAAAGTGCTCTGAGGATGCCACATCTGACAGGAATTGCAGCACACTGTTGTAGAGCTCTATGATGACCCCAGGCTCCTGGGATGGCAGCCCAGCTAAACGCCTTTCCTTCCAGTCGTGGTAGAAACGCTTGCCAAATTCTCCATCAATCCCATCCTCAATGTACTCCTGAAGGGTCTGGCTGCAGAGCTCAGGGGAGGCAGGACACTGGGACACCAGCCAGCCCACAGCTGCAGAGATCTACAACACACAAAAGAGGGAGGGTTGGAAACTGCTCTGCAGTGATCGGGACACAGAGGTTCAACCCTAAGTTTGAATAACATTCTCCAAGAGAACATGCAGCAAAAGGCAAATAAATCAGGTATTGTCACACTTATATTTACAACAATAATTCTCCAGCTAGGTGGCCACAAACTGGATGTCCACACAGCAAGCTCAAGAACAGACAAAGAAGAGGCTGTTCACATGAGGTACAGGTATGCAGTGGAGTTCCCTGCTGCACGATGCTGGGGTTGTTGAAAACTTATCCAGGAAAAATTGGACAGATTCACAGAAATTAGCCCAGGGTGACTATATCATGTCGGATCGTGGCAGTCCTTAAAGTGCAGACCCTTGTGAGGGTTTCTGGGGGAGCATCGCTCCAGGCTTTGTCAGGAAGAGATCTGTATGATTGTATTCCTGTACAGAACACGAGAGGTAGAGGCATCTCAGTCCCATACACCAAGGTGGGATAACTCTGGATGATCTCACAGCAGCCAGAACAGCTACAAAGGGTCTTCAGCATTTCAGGACTAAGAGCTTAAGGATAAAATGGTTTACCCACCACCAGCACTCCTCTGTTGGGCAGCAACACGGCAGGGCAGACAAGAGTGGGTTTAGGTAATCCATGAATTTTGGTCTCAATGCAATTTTCTGTATTTTATTTTTTCCTTGTAGGAAATGCCACTGACCTCTGGTCAGTGAAAATAGAACAGTCACAAATAAGGGAAAATAATTCCTACATCTTGCTGTTCTTACCCTTCTGGTGCCTTCTAAGTCATTGACAGAGCCTGGGAGCTCTACAACAGTGTAGTCTGAAATCAGATGGGCTGAAATCAAGTCCTGGAGCATCAAACCTTAAAAAATAAGAAAACTCATCATGTACACAGAGTAAGAACACATGTCCTTGGGCCACATGCTCTGCATTACATTCACTGCATTGCTGCTCCCCTCCATCTCTGCCCACAGACTCTCAGGATCAAATACTGTGTGTGAAAGAAAACTGGAAGCCAAAAGTGGTGAGCTCTTAAGGCCTCAAGATTTTTAGGAAAGCTCTGGGATGTGCTGTACTTCACAGCCTCTTGCTTTAACTGTAACTAAGAGGCTGCACTAGTCACAACACTTCTACTTTGGGCAGCCCTAAACATTCATTGTTTCAAGACACAAAAACAATTACATACCATCTTCCACTTCTTTCTCCACAGCCTCCTCTTTCTGACTGGGGACTAAAACCACCAAGGGAACTACGGGGTGGAAAGGTTTCGCCTGAAGCAGCTGTTTCAGCTGCAGCAAAGCTGAAAGCCAGTAAACATCATCTTCTGCAACATCTTCACTGCTAACTCGGGGGGGCAGGAGAAGAACGAGGCCACTGGTCCCAAGCAAGTCCTTTTGTGTCTCAGCCAAATCAAGCTCTGAGTCAGAGAGCGCACCATGTGCCACCTAGATAGGCAACAAAGATGACAACAATAATGTAGCTAAACAAAGCTATTTCCACAGCAAAATCTGCAGTTTATTGTCACTGCCATTCATCCTTTTCCAGGAGCTCTACATAACCTAAAACAACAAGCTGTTCTCAGGCCAACATGGATGTGTCTGAGAGGTGAGCACAGAAGTGTCCTTCAGCACTTGCTTTGGACCAGGAATTGATGATTCAGGTTCTGCTACTACGGGTATTTCTCAGCTGATTGAAAACAAAGAAAAAACTCCATCTTTTTCAGACCTTTTCAATAATCCTATCCCTCTGTCTTAGGTTGGAAATGCAAGATGTGGCTGGGCGTGTTTATTCTATTGCCATCTCTTAGACGTGGGGCGTTATCTTCTGTTAATTGGGCCACCTGTTAAAACCAGGCAGGGCAGTTTTCTTCATCTCTTCCACAAACCAATCCTCCCTCTGGGAAATATCTTCTGTGAATGGGCCATTGAGTGTCACTGCATGGCTGATAAAATTACATCATCCCCTTGTGAGATGCTCTGCCCAGGGGGAGGAGCCAAACATTCCTTCCTGCATATACTCTGAGATTTGGAACACAACAGTCAGACTTTTCCCACTGGATTCCCAGAGGAAGACCAGGCCCATCTACACCACTACTGAAGCTTCAGAGGAAAACTCCACCCTTCTACATGATCACTGCTTCAACAGAACCACACCTGTCACTGCAGGAAGGGCTGCAGCCCTCATTTAATGTGACTGCTGCTGTTGGAACTCAGGACATCCCTCTGGGTGTCCAGAGTTGCTGGAACCCCTGCCAGGGGCCTCAGAGACCCTGGCACAGAACCCAGAACACCTGTGGGTTTGATTATGACCCGTGGAGCAAATTACCAGCCTTGTATGAAGACCAGCAAGCCACAGCAGTTTGAGTAGCATAACAGTGAAATTATCACAGGGTGAAAAAATAGATTTTTGGGGTTTCTAGAATGGGGGTTTTGGGGGCAAGATGGAGGGATTTGGGTGTGTCCAGCCTTTCTCCTCTTTCTTCTCTGCCTCCATCTTCTGCTGTGATGTTGGCACGTTTAGATTGGTTTAGGGTAGAAGCTCACTGTCTAACATAGGTGATAGGCATTGGAAAGTAATTGTAAACATTGTATATGTAGTTTTTAGTATAAAGAGCTAACACTGCCCAAGGGGCAGGCAGTGTGCCTGGGACTGTCCTGCTGGATGGACCTCGGCAGGGCAGGAGAAAAATTTTTATAGGTAAGACGCAATAAACAACCTTGAGACCAAGAACTGAAGAGCTCTGACTCATTCTTCAAGCACGCAGGCTGAAAAAGAGACTTTCCATGAATCGCGGGGTCGCAGCAACTTGGACCCTCGAGATGCTGCCACCACCCTGACCCACAGGGAGTCAGGTCATATTCTGACTCTGTCAGCGTTGTTTTGTATTACTGCATTTTTATTTTTAAATTTTCTTTTTATTTTCTTTTATTTTTTCCTAATAAAGAACTGTTATTCCTACTCCCATATCTTAGCCTGAGAGCCTCTTAATTCCAAAATTGTATCAATTCAGAGAGAGGGGGTTTGCATTTTCCATTTCAAGGGAGGCTCCTGCCTTCCTTAGCGGACACCTGCCTTTTCAAACCAAGACACCCTCCCAGGATCATCTCCCTCCATCTGACAGGACACCACATCCACTGGAAAAGAGCTCACCCTGCTTTCATGGCCTCTTAGACATCAAGAAATTGTTCTCACCTACCTTTATACACACACTGACTTTAACGCTTCTGGTCCCCTGCATGCCAGGAGAACTAAATAACGTCAGCGTTTGAATTTTGCCTTCTGCATGTGAAGCATTTTTCTCACAGTTTCTCTGTCCCATAAACTTGGCTTTCAGCCAATCCATCAGTATCCTAGCAAACAAAAAATAGGGCTTTGGGGAGTTTTGTTGTTGAAACTGGCATTTTAGGGTTTTAGTGTCAGCACCTCTAAGATACCATCTATCATAATCCTATAAATTTAGGTTATGATAAATAGACCTAATAAATAGCTATAAATTTTAATGAAATTATCTATCACAGTTTTGTTCTCAGTATGAGCAAAAATAATTAAATAATGTTAAATAAATCAGATCATTGTAATAAATTACAGCTATATTGTTTAGTACTCTGGAGGGAAAAAAAAAAAGCTGGAAATCTGACATGGTACAGGCAAAATTACATCAAGGACTGTATACTACTAATCTTCTTCTACCTAAATAAAAAAAGTCTGCCCTGTTTGAGAAAGGGACCCAGCAACCAACTCTTCAACATACCTATTGGGATCATCCTTGGAATATTCATCATCAGTGGGGAAAACCAAGAGCGCCTTCCAAAAAACCTGTTCTTGTTGAACTGGAATATGTTCCATGATTAATGAGACAAGATCCAGGGGGGTCCAAGCTAAATCACTTAGAGAGAGACAAAAGAACTGGTGAAAAGATCCACCCCAGGTCTCTTTCCCAGCTGAGGAATGTCTGTCTTGCACTGAACAAGTTACAGTACTGTAGTGTATTGATCAGTTAATTCCTTGGATCTGTTCCTCATCCTTCAAGAACTGCAGCTGCTAAACCTGACACATGAGCCTTACTCTGGGGATTTCAGGAGCACGTGTGTACTGCTTCACTTCCACACTGATCCAACACACACCCAGGCCACTGGAGAGCATGAGGAGCCATGGGAAGCCAGACCTTCTGCTGCAGTTCAAATATCTCAGTCAATATTTTCCGACCACAATCCAGGTCGCTGATAGCTCATTTACTCCTTTACTCCCACAGCCCATCCCAGGCCCCATCCCATCCAGGTACAAAGCCAAACACCATAATACCCATCAGATCCTTAAAATTACACCCAGGAGGATCAGGTGACCCAACACCTTCCTTAATTTAGCGGAAGGTGTCCCTGCCCATGGCAGGGGGACGGAATGGACAAAATGATCTTTAAGGTGCTTTCCAACCCAAACCATCCTATGATTCTATGACCTTCCTGTTCTCCTTATTCCAAAATAGCCCCAAAAGCAAGGCTGCAAGCAGCCATTTGGGCATGGTTAGCCATACCTTCTGGCCACTTCTGGTATGTCTGGCACATCTGCTACTGCTGTTTCTAAAGAAAACAAGAACCAAACCCCAGCCTACCTTACCAACTGCTGGTAGAAGTGCTGAACTTTGATTTCATGCACTGTCTTGTTTCTCAGCAAGTTCAATCTGGAAATGAAATATTCTTGGCTGTATATCTTATGTGTATGTATATAAGTATGTGTATAAATACATACTTTAAACAAAACTAAAGACACTGAGGACTGGGAAATATTACAGAGGCCTCAGAATGTTGCTGTTAACAGAAGAATTTATTTGGATTTTCAGTCTTGGTCATGACGTTTATGGAGAAAGCATTTTGTAAGGTATTTAAGTATAAACAGTTCTGCAAAGCCACTATAACATTCACAGTGAAGGAATTTTTGGTAACTTATCATCCAAAAACCAACCAGACTTCCTACTGATGCCACTGGAAGTATCCCTTACCTCGTGCAAGAGATTCCTAGCTTTCCTGCATTCCCCAGGTTTACAAATCTCTTGCACAAGTTCTCCATGGCTATAGGCCACTCTGCAGTGGGAGACAGTGCTTTCAGTTGATGTTTGGAATCCAAGCCACAGGGAGCAGCTGGAAATGCCCTCATCTGACGTTTCAACTTTGTCCGAGCTACCACTGCTTCCCTCCAGCTTTGGAAAAGAACAGATAAATAGGTCACATTCATGAATTCTTCTGCAGACCTCTGTCACCAGATATTTGTAAAATGAACACCACAACAACCACAACACACCGAGCATATGGGTAGGAAAACCAGTGATCAGCAGAAACAATACAAGGATAAACTACTACAAGTTCCTAGACAGAATGAAGCTGGAATCTCTTACCAAGCTCATTACCTGACTACAAGAAGATGTGATCCCCTCCCCACATACAGTAATTTAGCAGAGGCTGGTACTAAGACTGCAAGGTCTACCCTTATCAAGGTGCTAAGACAGAAAAAACTGTCTCAGAAAGAACACAACCAGACAGTGGTAGCTCCATCTCTGTTAACTGCTCCGTGCCAATGCTCCCAAGTGAAGCAGCCATGTCCCAGGGTGGTAACTCACCGTTGTAAGTATTTGCAGAAACACTGGAGCTCCTGAAGAGTTTCCTTGGCAATCTGGAAAATCTCATCCTCCAGAAAGAGCTCCATGAATTGGCCACACACTTCTTCTGAACACCGGGCAATCCGGGCTTGCCGGTCTCTTTCTAAGGCGCATCTGGTTCCAAATAAAACAAACCAAGACTGCTAAGGTGAAGACCTCCAGCAAATGCCAGTTCAGTGGGCTGAGATGCAAACGGGGAAGTCCATGACATTTAGGAAACCCTTGGGAAAGCAAACTACAGCCTGCAGCACATTGCACATACCTTAACTCATTCACTGAAGCTTCTTTAACACTCTCCTTTATTACTTCTTCCATTAATTCCATACCTAGCAACTGGCTCAACTGCTTTATTAACTTTTCTCTTTCTTGCTTTTGCCTGGAAGGACAAAGAAAAAATTTACATTGGCAAACCTGCTGCTTAGTTACACAAGCACTACATGCAGTGTCAAACAACTAATTTGCCTAAAATTATTTCCCACTATCTGGTTTCTAAATAAACAGCTTTGCATGGACCCAGGTTTCCCTTAAAAACACCTTAAGCAACCTGCTCTAGTGAGTGGCATCCCTGCCTATGGCTGGGGCTTGGAACTAGACGATCTTTATGGTCCTTTTTAAACCAAACTATTCTAGGATTCTATTTATTCTTACCCCAATAAGCTACAAACAAGCAGCTCACTCAGAAGGAAAAGTTCCTGCATGCAGCAGATCCATGTCGCTCTCTGGAAGCTATGGATAAATAAAAGTTCCTAAATTTCCCACCCACTCTTTTCACCATGGCTCTGAGGCAACCAAAATGCTAACCAGCAGATCACCTGAGAATGCAGAGAGGAGCCCTGCCTGTACAACCCCAGGGAAGTTCAAGGTGAGACTGCTCTGCCACATGGCAGAAAGACATGGGCCTTGAGCAGAGGCACAAGGACTCAGGCTGGCACCAGCTGTCCTTACATTGTCTGGGGTCTACCCAGCCCACTGTGCCCCACAGCCAAAGCAGTGCCTCACCTCTCCTCCTCCACTCTGCGCCGCTCCTCCTGAACACGCTGCCTTTCCACACTGAGCATGTTTCCAGCCACTTCTCTGAGGATCTCCCCCATCACCTCAGTCACAAGTTCTTCAACGGTGGCCTCCGAGGCACTGTGCAGAAACAGCAAATCTCTTCTCAAAGCCAGAACTGTTTCATTCAAAGCCCCAGCTCTATACTTTTCTCAGCCACACCTTGCTCTCTGTGGTGGGCTGACTCCAGCCATTAGCCAAGCAGACACACACTGATACTGGCTCACTCCCTCCCCACACTGGGACAGGGAAGAAAGCAGGAAGAAAAAAGGAAAACTCATGGATGGAAATAAATACACACTGTAATACAGAAAGGCAAAACCCCCACTCCCCCGTCAAGCAAAGTAAATGCAATCACTTCCCATGGGAAGAGCAACACCCAGACACTACCCAATCAATGTCTACCCTGAAAGCCACAAATCTCCAACTTCTTCCTCTAATCCAGTTTTACTGCTGACCATGACATCTCAGGGAATGTACTTTAGTCAGCCTGGGTCAGCTATCCCATTCAAACAGTGCTGGAACAACAACTGTTTGGGTCACATCCCACATCTATGACTCTACTAACTGCCCTGGAGAGGAAATTTATCGGAAGCAGAGAAGCAGCCAGATCTGGACTTGCTCCTCTCGTCCCCCTTTGGGCACCTTCCTTTCCATGACAGAGCTTTCTAACCAGGCAAAGCTTCCAGAGGTTTGGGTCAGCCTAGCCTTAAGGCTAGAGCTGGGATGTGACAGACATCCGAAGAGAGGTCTGCTTTCCCTTCCACAGCATCAGTAACACAGTCTCCATCACAGACGGGGCAATGCTTAGTTTACCATCTTCACACATGGTGCTGCTATGGCAAGGGGCAACTGTGGTGACAGACTCCAGGAGAACCTGCAAGAAATGCTCTTTACCAGATAGCAGCAGCCACGTAAGCTGCTCCTCCTCTGCCCACTTCTCTGCACTCTCCTTTGAGGACATCATGCACAAGCCCGTCCACCACTTCGGCAATGTCCTGCAACACAGCAGAAGAAGAGCTGAAACAAGGTGAAGTCCTTCTCAGGAGTAAACTGGGAGTAAGGTTCTCCAGCCTTCCTTAACCAACTGTAATTCACAGCAGCATTTGTATTTCTGCTTACAAACTGAGACAACTTAACCAAACACAACAGCCTGCAAACTTCAGGCTATTTAGACTATCTAAAAGGTTAGTAACAGCACAGAAACAAAAGCAGATTTTTGTACTAAATATGGGCAAATCAATTCAGGAAACCATAACTGAGGAGAGACTCTTATTTTCTTACCTTAGAGTTCCATTCTAGCTGATTTAATTCCAAATTATCAGGTCTACCCTTCACTGAAATTTGCCTTTATCTAGGTAGAGTATGACAACTGTACTGTACAAAGCAATGAGACACTCGGAGACTGGTTCAGCATCAGCATACAAAAACTTGTGTGGGAGGGAGAAAAAAGCACAGTCAGACGGGGTACACATTCAAGACCCAGCATTAATGGTTATGTACCCACAGCAAGAAACTTTTGTCATGTCTCATTTGACATACACGCATGTTCCAGAAAAATTAAATACTCTAAGAACTTGGTTACCTTTTGTTATATTTCAGAGACCTTTCCCAAATATTTCCTGATGGGTTCAGATTTCCCTACCTCATCTGAGTAACCAGGCTGAGGCTTTGAAGTGGGAAGCTCAGGCTGTGCAGCAGGCTGGGAGATGGGCTGTGCAGAGGGCACGACCGGCACCAGCTGACGAGGCAACAGCAAGGGCAGAAGAGGAGACGGGGACTGGACTCTCACTGCTGTGCCCTCTAAATCCACACCTCTACTTTCCACTCTTCCTTCTTGGGAGGGAAAAGGAAAAAAATTAAGGAAACCAGATCAGTCACAAACAGAAGCAAATTTTATCTTCAAAAAACTGGATTGTCTGAAAAAACTCAGCATGTCATAAAATAAACCCATAAGAGCAGTTTGTTGCCTTAAAGTTATATCATAGAAATTAATTTACATTTACAAATACTTTATACAAAACAATTAAACATTTAATTGCACATTACCCTCACTACCAAGCACATGTATTTCCAACAAAGCAACTGTTTTAAGTCAGGCACACCTGGCACCTACACACACTATCTGTACTTTCAGCAAGGACAGAAAAGCACACATGCAGCTAACCTGAAAACTGACATGTTTATACACACAGAGGCAACAAACACCTGCAAATAAAAAACATGCAAACTGCAAAGGGAAGTTGGTTTTCCGAAGTAGTCAAACATTTGTTATTTCACTTATGTTGGCAAAATTTGGCTCAGTAGAGAATTTTATGAATTGGGAAATACATTTTATTAATCAGGTTGTTCTTGGCTTTTACAGATACATAAATACACCTCAGCAACCTGGTCTAGTTGAAGGTGCCTCTGCCATGTTGGGTGTTGGAACTTGATGAGTTTTAAGGTCCCTTCCAACTCAAATCATCCTGTAATTCTCTTGCAATTTAAATTCTAATCCTTTCACTATATCTAAATTATCATGCAGTTTCAATCTCTGAGCCAATCTCTTTCTTTCTGCCTCGACAGTGTAATCTGAGCACTACCTAAAATGCAGGTTTGCTCTCACCTGTTGCTTCCACACTGGGTTTTTGGCTACTGACCTCCACAGAGGTGCTTCCACCAATGTATTTGTTCTGCCCATTGAAGCTGGACACAGGCACATGGTGGGGCACTGGGGGCAAGGGCCCCCCGTTCACAACCTCACCAACAGAGACAGTGAGCTTCTGGCTGACAAACAGGGATTTCCGTGGCTTGGGTAATCCATCTGGCTCCAGGAAAGCTGAGCGATTCAGCTCCACGTAACCACTGGGGAAAACAAAAGTAACAACCAGCTCTACGTCCACAAAGCTCCGGTAACCTACAGGCTTTCAGTTCTGAAACTCATTGGTTCAAACCAGAATGTTGACAGGAATAGATGACTAACTGGCATCCTCAAGGGTTTTTTTCCTTTCCCAGCC
The DNA here is from genome assembly GCA_034509185.1 of Euphonia xanthogaster. Lineage (NCBI taxonomy): Eukaryota > Metazoa > Chordata > Aves > Passeriformes > Fringillidae > Euphonia > Euphonia xanthogaster. Next base: position 5,184,629 of record JAYDZK010000002.1, read on the forward strand.
TATCAAAATTCCGAGTTTGGATGAACACACCTTACAATGCATGGATTGCATTCATCCCACTCTACAGGCATCACTATAATGCCAGTTTCCCATGAAGCAGAACTGTGTCCTTGTCTCCTATGGAGACCCATCCCCTGCTCTTGGCCCATTCTTTCTCTGGTTCCAACCTTCAGGAACAGCTCCCCCACATTACCCCCTTTGCTTGACATCAGGCTAACCCCCCCAGGCATCACTTTCCTCACACTTACCCATCTGATACACTCAGGCCATAATAACTCATAAAATCAGTTGCCTCCTCACAGTCTTTGAACAGCAGCATGCGGACAAGGTGGTCCAAGGGGAATGCTGTACTTCTCTGGGTGCTCACAGTGTAGGCAATATTAAGGGATTTGAGACCATCCTTACGAATCTGGGGGAAAAGAAAAAGCCCCATAACTACTAGGAAAGAACCCAAAATAAACTATAAAGTGTACAAAAAATGTGATAATCATGTTTAAATGCACCAATACTTTGTCATCAAGTATCCACACAAACAATTATTTAGAATTGCAACTTTCTTTTTAAATTCTACACACTTGCTTTCTAGTTTCTGTTTCTCTTTCGTGATATTTGTTTTGAGCATATCCCTTTGTGATTCTTCTGCAGAAAAAACCTTGCAAGGTCTTCTGAAAGTGCAGACTCATATTTCTTTGCAGGACTCTCAGGCCTGCTTCTCTGCTTCCCAATTGTGTTTCAGGGAAATATTTATTTGTACACAAAATTACAAGAAAAAAAAAGAGCATTTCAGTATTTGCCTTTCATATCACAGCAGAAAGGTCCTGATAAATTTTTTAACACTTCTAAAGCAGCAGTAACAATATTATCTTTATGGCTCAATATCTACTAAATTTTCTGCTGATTTCCCCCCAAATCCCAGACTGTCTTATTCATTAAATAACTTTAAAAAATATCCATCTGCTTTTTCCTCACCTGGTTAAAGTAACAGTGTAAGAGGCAGGCATTCAGATAAGAAGCTGCTTGCACAAGCTTGAAAAACCTCACAAAATTGTTGCTGTTTAATGCAGCAAAAGCTTGAACTGCAAATCTAACTTCCGGTGAGTTTCTAACCTCTGGATGAAATTGCTGAACTTCTCTGTGGAGACAAAAGACAGGGACAAAACTTTTGCTTCAATACTGAACAATCAACAACAACCTGCAACAGCACAGAATTAAAATCAAGAGCATTACAGTTTGTCTGGATTTAATTCTGAACTCAGTTCTTCCCAGAGCTAAAGAGAGAATACAAATGATGTCTTGTTCTCACCTGAGAATATCACCCTTGTTGAGATTCAGCAAGACATTATAACCTCGGAACTCTGCTTCACTCTTGCAGAAAATCCCCTTGTTAGCTAAGTCCTGATACATCTCCTTCAAGCTCTGTAGGCATTTCGTCATGTTCTCATTGTTAATTTTAGCATCAAAGGAAGACATGGGCTCTTCACACAAGTGGTGAGCACAGTGGATGTGAAAGCGAGTGCACTTCTCAATCAGCGACACCATCAGCGGGTTGCAGAGGTGTTGCTGGGTTATATCCTAACAGAACGAAAAAGAATCCATTACATGGATTTTCAAACTAGTTGAAGAGCACAGTCACCTGGTACTACCACTGGAAAATGCATTTCACTGTGCTTTGAGTCACTCTGCAATTCAAAACATTTCAACAACTATTGCATTTTGCTTCCTTTTTTTTACAGCATGATGGGATCTTTTGCTTTTTATCATCAAACACCTCCATCCACAGTGCTTACCTTTCTAATTCCACGAGTTCTGTTCCAGACAAAATCATACCATTCTCGGTAGTTTGCTTCTCCTTGATCCATAATATTTGTCACTAAATAGTCCATGGTCATGCTCAGTACCTCAGAGGGTCTCAGTTCATGGGGCAAAGGTTCCTCCTGATCTGCTGAAGACCTGCTATATTCCTTGATTGCTGCTGCATGATCCACCTGCAAGAGGTGAGGAAAAGAATAAAAACCTATGTACAACTTCCCAGCAGTAAAGAGGATTTCATCCCACCTATGCCTTTAACTTCAGTAAGGAGTTGACTATTGAAGTGTTGACTTAGTCTCAAACTCATAACCTTTAAGACAATATATAGCTATAGATACTAACATATAACATGTAATTACAGCTTTAGAACTATAGTTCTAAATAACTGAATAAAAGACATGACAGAGTGAAAAAGCAAATCTTGTTTTCCAGAATTCAAAGGCAATAATTAAACAGCCTACAGAATTTTTGCACCAGAATTACCCCTGTAATCAGCTAAACAATACTGACAGCTCCAATGAGCATGAGACATACTGGTATCCTGGGAATCTCATACCTTATCAGTGCCTAGGAGCAATTCAAAGATGCTGAGCTGGTTTCTTGTCTCCCGCATGTAACGCTCCTTTTCAGGACACATATCTGGGCAAGTGCCAACAACAGTTTTTGCTTTTCCAAGATCAGTCCTTTTTATTCGAGCTAAAAAAAAAACCCACAGAAATAATTGAACAAACACTAAGCATCCTTTGGGTCTTGGGTTTTTTTCTTCACAATAAGCTATTACCCCGATGTGCCAAAACAGCCCTGAGCATGCCAGACTGTACCCAAATTTTGTACAGTCACAAATGGACAAGGATGGGGTTCTCTCCACTCTGAGGCCTGTATTGCACATATTGTGAGTTTTGCTGAAAAGACTGAAGCTTTTAAAAAACTTCCAATGTTTTTTGTCCTAAGGAACAGCAAATTCAAAATTCTGCATTGAGCGGACAAGAAGTCCGTCAATATTAAAAATAAGATCTTAAATTAGAAATAGGATCAGTTTCGAAACTGCAAGAACAGCATGGAAGGGGTTACAATCACCACTGTGAAACAAAAGGACATTTCTTGAAATAATTCTCAGCTGTGTAATAGTGTGAATTTGGAGAAATACCAGAGGTACTGGCACAAGTTGCTCAAGAAGCTGTAATAGCCCCACGCCTGGAAGTGTTCAAGGCCAGACTGGATGGGGCTTAGAGCAACTTGGGATAGTGGAAGGTGTCCCTGCCTATGCCAAGGGGGTGGGATTGGATGAGCTTTCCAACTCATCCAGTCCCACTCCCAACTCAAATAATTCTGTTATCTGTGGTTCTAAGAAATGCAGTTAAGGCTTTGGGTAACCCTCTTAAAAGAGCCTGTAGAGATGCAGATCTCTCTCTCTATGTGCCCTCCTTCACAGCTTCACAGAAGATGGACATTCTACCCTTCCCTTTACACAAGACATTGCATGTGCAGTAAGTAGAACAGATTTGTTTGTTTTACAAGAAAAAAAAAATACAGAAAACAATACTCTGGGAGAGTATTTTATAGACTATTGCACATTAAACTCTCTTTTAAGCCATTTCCATAACGTCACAACAGCTTTGCCACAAAACCCAAACACTTCTTTCCAGCAGAGAAGCAGATGACACACTCATTAACTTCTGTTAATTACCTTGTCGCATGATTTTGTCCCTCTGGTCCAAGAGCCTGTATCTCTCTTCAGATGTCTCAGCCACCAATCCCACCAGGTTACTGAGAGATGACAGTGAAGCTCCCAAGCCCTCTGAGCTCTGCCCTTCAGAACTGGAATCAAACAGCTCTGCTTCAAACTGCAGTGCCTTTCGAAGGCCAGGCTTCTTTGCTGGAGAACTAAAGCAGAACACTTTTCTATTAATAATAATATGTTAGCGCATGCCCTGGTCTTAATCAGTTCACTGCTCTTTAGGATGCCAGCATCTCTTTAGAAGAGTCGTTTGTTCACAGGGAAACATGAACAATGTATGGATGTGCTGTGCTAACACCAGCCCTGGGAGTTAATCTGATTAAATGCTCAGCCCTGCCCTGACAACGCTGCCAAGAGTTCTGGCATTGTGGAGAAAGTCCTAACAGAAAAGGACTTACTGAAAGTGTCATAGAGGAGACAGAAATGGATGGGTCCTGCAGCATTTTGCAACACTAGGGCACAGCAGTTTGTATTGTAAGCTAGGAACTGGCTTGATGGAGACAAACCGAATTTTCTTTCTACAGCAACAGAGATTATTAAAAGATTTGACAATGCCAAGTACAAACATGCTTTTTAAATCAAGGAATACTGATTCCTTCATAACATATTACTAATTTTATAGTTATATGATTACACATATCAAATTACTTTTGTCAGACTGGACAAACCATTGAGATGTGACAAAGATGACAATCTTGCCACTCCTGTGACTGCCATGAACCAGGAAGACTGTTCACTTGAAGTGAGATAACGATCCAAACTACTCCAAAAATGAGACCCTCATTCCACACAGTTCTAATTGCCCCCAAAGGAAACTGCTTGCTTGAGAAGCTCACTGAATCACGACCACAAACAGTGTCATTATTGCTCAGTCCTAGTTGGGCTCAGCACTGTTTGCTTCCCTCATGCCTCATACTACAGGTGCTTTTATGAACAAAATCTTTTACTTTCACCAAAAGACCCTAAGAAGCTGCTAGGAATATCCTTCTGACAAAGTGTGAGAGCTGAGTGCTTCTAATTCAGACAAATCACAAAAGAAGGGAAGCAGCCTCCCTGAAGAGAACGTGACTATATTTGGCACACAGTGATCACCATTTTTTCTCCAAGCTCCCCACTTCCTGCTAGGTGGATTCCCAGAGGAGAGGACATACCTTCTCCCAGGCATGACACTGCTAGCAGAGGATCTTATTAAAGGTTTTCTAAGAGGGGATTGCTGATAGCTTTGCTCTTCACTGCTTTGCCTTCCTTCATCTTCACCTGCTTTCTTCTCCTTGGACGAAAATTCCCTTTTTGCTGGACCTGAAATGACACATAAATATGAAACCAGGTACCTGCCAAGTAGTTACAGCAATAGCTTTTTCTTGACCCCATGGAGGTGGTGATGAAAACTAAGACTCCCAGTTTTGTACATGCATGCAAAACTTCCACAACAATTTGCACTAGGAGCTATACCAAGTTTCCACTAATTGCTATCAAGGTCATTGTTCTATAAAGAATAAGTATTTTTCAAGACAATATCACTTAGCAATAATGGTAATTAGCAGTAAATGAAGTCTAATCCTCAACTAAATCAGAGTTCTCTAAGATTTGCAATATAATCCACAAGTCATAACTCCCTATGGGATACAAAATCCATTCCACCTGCGTAAATCACAATTCCAAGTGCTCCTACTGAAAGTATTTATTTCACATATCCAAGCTTAGACTCAGGTTGGCATGAATTAACACTTGCAGGAAGGGAGAATTTCTTCTTCCAGAGACAATTTTTCCACCTGGATTTTTCCAGCTGGATTTCTTGAACCCTCCAAGAATAGTTATTTTGGAATGTTGCCACAGACATAACACCATGATAAAATTACACTGGCAAAGAGGCAGCCCTAGAGCTGCTGCTTCAAGATGTTATTTTTGGGGAGACAACTTAGCAGCTATTTGTTTTCTGGAAGGCAAGGCTGTGGTTGGCCAAAGCTGAGGTGAACCATCCATGTGCTGGCAGCTGAGATGCACCTACAGGCTGGGACCTCACAGGCACACACACTGCATTCATGGAGCTAAAGAAAGGGAAGCACTTGACATTTTAAGTATTCCCCTGGGGACTGAACACTCTCCTCTTGCCCTAATACCAAGCAGGGTCTGGAATCCAGGTTTCCCACTTTTAAACTCTGTAGGTTGTTTTCTTCTTTTGGTTCAAACGGTGTCTAACTATTGATGCACAGAACCGCAACCTCTGCAGACAATGCAGAGATTCTCAGGACACTTTCCTTAGGTTGGTTCTCAGAACCTTTCCCTGAAAGCTAGAAGTTCACATCCCAGTCCATGATCTGAGGCGGGCAGCAAGGCATTTCAGACTGGGTTTTCTTATACCCCCAAAGAACATCCTCCTTCTGGATAGAAGCACAAAGATGAACATCACCATATTGCTATTGTATGGTGCATTAACGATTCAACCATGATATCACCTGCTAAGAGATAAGGTATCATCCTCAGTACATCAAGGAAAAAAAGAACAGCTGGTACACTATTTAAACATCATTCAGTAGTCTGGAAACACAGACTTACTTGTTTTCTTCTTTTGCCAAAATGTTACTATGTCTTTGTGCAACTCTTTCGCTTTTTTTCTGGCCAGAACTGCAGAGGCCTGAAAGGAAACAAAAGAAGAGCGTGGAAACCCATTGGCATCACAACACCGAAACACACAGTGCAGCTTCTGCCAGAGAAACATTTACTAATCCCCAAAAAATCATGGTTGCGGCATTTTAACTTCACTTAAGACCTACATGCAATCAGCTGAATTGGTCTCCACAAGAAACTGCTGCTTTTCAACAAACAAGAGTGTAGTTTTCATTACTGCTGGACCCATGCCAAGCACTCAGATTTAAGTCTTCCTTCATAGAATCAGAGACTAGATTGGGTTGGAAGAGACGATTCAGCTACACCCCCCTGCCCCCTGCCTTGAGCAGGGACACCTTCCACTAGGCCAGGCTGCTCCAAGCCCCATCCAACCTGACCTCGGACACTTCCAGGGATGGGGCAGCCACACCTTCTCTGAGCAACCTGTGCCAGGGCCTCATCACCTTCAAATAATTTCTTCCTAACATCTAACTCCTCTTTTAGTTTACACTGTTTCCCCTTGTCCTCTTCCAGCCTGTCCCTGTAAAAAGTTGCTTTCCCTCTTTATTGTAAGCCCCCTTTAGACACTGGAAGAAGCTCTAAGGAGTCCCTGGAGACCTCTCCAGGCTGAAAACTTCCAAGAGTTATGCCACTTCTGATACTCACATGATCAAAAAAGTGGAGAACGGCCATTTTTTTATTGCGCCTGGTCATGATCCGGCGAATTTTTGCGAACTGGCCGAAGTGTTTTTCCAGCACAGTCCTGTCGTTGAGGTAGTCAGGGATGTTCTTGCACTGGACAGCCGTCAGCTCGGCGGCTGGCAGGCCCCCCAGCCCCTCCGTGCTCTCGCTGCCGCGGCTCCGGCGAGCAGGGGCGGCGGAGGCCGCATCTGTGACGAGAAGGAACACGACAACAGTCAGCAAGCGAGGAGACACCCGGGCGGCAGGGCTGCCCCCCACCAGACTGCCGCCCACCTTCTCGGGCAGGCTCCCGAGCCTCTGCCGGCGGCGGCTCCTCGGCGGGTCCCCGCTCGGCCTCGGGGCCGTCCCCGCGCTCCCAGATCGGAAGAGC
>JAYDZK010000002.1:5191913-5205282 GCA_034509185.1 Euphonia xanthogaster
TCAACATCACCGCCCGCTTCTCCGGCGGCGCCGCCGCCCGCCCGCCCGCCGCCGCCCGCCGCGGCGAGCGCTCCCGCTCCTCCTTCCGCTTCAGCCCCTTGGACGGCGGCTCCCCCGGATCCTCCGACAGCACCCTCAGACCTCTCTCTTCCGGCCGCCCCAAAGCGGCGGCGGGACGTGAGAACGAGAAAGGCTCCCGCGCCACCGCCGCCTCGGGGCCCGTCTCTGACGCGAAGGCGAAGGACGACGAGAAAGCAAAGGCGGCGGGGGCAGCCGGGCCCTTCTCCGCCTCGCCGCCTGACAGCGGCTTGAAGGCGGCGGCGCTCTCGGGCGCCTTGAAGCGGAACTCGGAAGCGGCGAAGACACCGCCGCCGCCACCCGACGCTTCGCTGGAGGTCGGGAAGCCTCCCAGGCTGGTGGGCGGCCTGAAGCTGAATCCCGCATTCCCCGCCGGGGCCGGAGCCTGGCCCAGCGCGTAGGGCGGCGCGAAGGTGGCGGCGGGCGCAAAGGGGAGGCCGGCGGGGCCGCCGCTCTGGCCGAACACGGCGGGCTGCCCGAAGCGCAGCGGCGGCGGGAAGGAGGGCGGGCTGCGGAACGGGCCCCGCGCCGACATCGCTGCGGAGGCGGCCTCGGACCGCCGAACGAAGCGCGACCCGCATGCGCGGTGGGGAGAGGCCCTGGCCATGGGGCGGAGGAGTGCAGTGGGAAAGTGGGCGGGGCTACGGCGGCAGCAGAACACTAGGGGCGGGGAGACGGGTGGGAGCAGCGCCGGGGCGTGGGCGTGGTCTAAGTGGGCGGGGATTCAGTTGGGCGGGCATATTAACGGCGGCCAGAAGGGTGGGCGGGCTTTCTGTACGGGGCGTGGTCTCGATTGTAGGCGGGGTCGCGGGCTGGACTGCGGGACGGAGTCTCTCTGTGGTGGGCGGGGGCTTTGCAGCGGTGGGCGGAGTCTCTCTGTGGCGGGCGGGGGTTTTGCAGCGGTGGGCGGAGTCTCTCTGTGGCGGGCGGGGGTTTTGCAGCGGTGGGCGGAGCCTCTCTGTGGCGGGCGGGGGTGTTGCGGGCGGCCGCGGTGCTGCCATGAGCGTGGCGCTGCGGAATGCGCAGCGCGCCGTGCCCGTGCGCCGGGCCCCGCTGCGCCGCGCCGTGTGTGCCTTGCGCGCCGCCCTGGGCGCCTCCCGCTTCGACGTAGGGCTAGTTTGCGCCAGCAACGCGTTGATGCAGCGACTGAACGGCGTCTACCGACATTGCCCGGAGACTACCGACGTCCTCTCTTTCCCGTTCCACCAAGTGGAGGCGGGGGAGCTGCCGCGGCCGTGCTGCCGCGTCGATTACAACCTGGGGGACATCTTCCTAGGGGTGGAGTACATCCACCAGCAGTGCCGCGAAACCGGGAAGGATTTTGACGATGTCCTGACGGTGAGCCCCGCTCGGGCCTGGCGGGCGGTGGGGCGGGCACGGTGCTCGGTCAGTAACGCATGTTGTGCTCCTGACCCCGCGCAGGTGACGGCGGCCCACGGATTGTGCCACCTGCTCGGCTACCGGCACGACACGAAACCCGAGTGGGAGCAGGTGCAGGATGCGCTGGGGTCGGGGAAGTTGTGTGGGGCCCGGCATGGGGTGGGGACCGGAGGCCCCGGTGCTGGGAACCGGGGTTCGCCCGGTGCTGACCGCCGCTGCTCCCGCAGATGTACCAGAAGGAAGCGCAAATCCTGGAGGAGCTGAACCGCCTCACAGGCTCCCGCTTGCGGCCCCTCACCGCCGGCCTCTTCTGAGAGGGGCTGGGGCTCCGCCGGCGCCGCCCCGGACGTGGCGTGCGGATGGCGGCGCAGGGGCCTGGCGGCCGCTGTGCCCCAGCGCTGCCTTTGCTGCTGCTTAGTCTGGCCGCGCTCCCCTTCCCGCCGTCGCTCGCCGCCGCCTCCGAGCCGCCGCCCGCCGCCCTCCGCGCCGGCCACGCCGCCTCCTCGCTGCCCGCGGCTGCTGCTGCCTCGCGCACCAGGTGAGCAGCGGCGGCCCCGCCGCGTCCGACCCCGGGCCGCTCCTGCCCCCCGAGATCTCCCCCGCCGTGCGGTGTTCCCGCCGTGTCTCGGCCATCAGCTGGTAAAGGGCCTCCTTCGCCTACTGGTGCTTTTTTGGATCGTTTTTGGAAGGTGTCATCGCAGCTCGTCTGTAGAATATCGTGCGTTGTAACGGATCCCACAGGGATCATCCAGCTCCCAGATGCATTATTTTCCCCTACTTCTCCGGAGGGCGTCCTCCTGCCTCTGTGTCCAGCTTACAAGAGTTAGCCTGGGTTACATGCCCGTGGTTTCACCATTTTCACCACGCACCCCACGTTACCCTCAGGATGAGCAAGATTCTTCACTCCTTGACCCGCTGCAAGAAAGGGTCCTTTCATGTGCCACCTCGCCAGGAGACCCTAGTGGCCCCTCCAGCCCCTGCAGCATACAGTGCTCTGACTTCCCATGCTTCTTCCCCTTTCGAATACCACAAATTCAAAAAGAGGAACAGCTTTCTTCCCGGCAGTTTCATCACAGGGTTGTAGGGTAAAAAAGAAAATCGTGTAATAGCCTCAATGTGCTCCCAGAAAAAATGGTATTTCTTTGTTCTCCCCAGATACCTTTTGTATGATGTAAACCCCCCTGAAGGGTTCAATCTTGGCAGAGATGTCTACGTTCGCATCGCTTCCCTTCTAAAGACCCTGCGGAAAAGTGAAAACTGGGTGTTGGTTCTGCCTCCCTGGGGACGTCTTTATCACTGGCAGAGCCCTGATATCCTCCAGGTCCGGATCCCTTGGTCCGAGTTCTTTGATATCCCAAGCCTCAACAAGAACATCCCTGTCATCGAATATGAGCAGTTCCTTGCAGGTGGGGTACAGGATCATGCAGTCTTCAATTAATTAAATATTTGCTACGGTTTCTTAAGAGGTTTGTCTTTATAGGAGCTTTTATCCTTTTATGTAAAAAAAAAAAATCATAGAGGTGGCAAGAGGAGGGATGGAAAGGAGTTTTGCTGAGCTACACAGCCACTAGGATGGAATAACCCAATTACTTGGCAGCTTGTTTGGTGTAGCACTGCTGCCCCCTTGACTTCTGGGACCCCCGAAGATAGACAATTAATACCTGTGGTTAAATTCACCTGTGGTATTTCTGTGCGGTTTTGACCAAAATGACAAGACCACAAGGAGAGAGGCAGCTTGTTAAAATACAGACAAGCCACCTTTTTCCTGGATATGGTGGTTGGACAGTAAAAGTTGTAAATCAGGTTCTTCCCTGAACTGATTTTTTCTTTGTTGATATTGCACGTACTTGAAATATCCCTTGCTTTTTGTGCCTAAGAGAAAGGCTTTCCATAAGAAAGTGAAATTGGTTCCTTTAGGATTTAATGCCATGTTGAGCTAATCACCAAATGTTCAGTTGGTGAACACTGCACACTGGCATGTTCAGCAAAGGAAATAAAGGCCACCAAATGTCACACCTCTGCAAAGAGCTCTGAAGGGAAAGCTGTTCCCTGCCTTCCAAGAAAATGCTTGTAGAGACCCTGAACTTTAGGAGAAGAAGGGTTTGTACTTGGCAGTTTTCTTGGAGGCACTCCTCCTGTGGCAGCTGCTTCCAGCACTGAAAACCCGTGTGCTTTACCCAGCACAGTGGTGTGTTTTACCCAGGTGACAGTGATTCTGTTGCATTTGGCACATTCAATCACACAGAGCTGGGTGGGATAGCAGGTGATCACATTGCCTGACCCTTTTAGCTTTTCTGGCTCTCACAGAACTTCCTTTCCCTCTTTATAGGGAAGACGGAGAAGAGAGAGTAGTGTAATATTAGCATTTCTAGCAGATTTTAAACTGCAACTGATGCTTGTTCATACCTTTACGGTGCGGATTTTAATGCTTACAAATCCTTTGCTTTGCCTTCTGTTCAGTGTCAGGTGGGCCCTTTATTGAACAGGTTTATGTGCTACAGGGCTATGCAGAAGAAAGGAAAGAAGGAACATGGGAAGAAAAAATAGATGAAAAACCATGCATTGATCAGCTGATGTACTCCAAAGACAAACATGGCTACTACAGGTAACATCAAGCATTCCTTCTGGTCTTTTCAGTTGTATTCAGAGAGATATTTGCCTACTGTAGATATCTGGGTGCCTGGAGTTCACTTTGTTTTTAAAAACCCTGTGAATAGTAAAACGTTGTATTGATATGAGAAGATCTAAATCTATAAAGTTGTTGCTACTCTGAAAAGCGGCATAAAGGAGGTGCCTGGTTTATTTGTATCATATGTAGTTTTTTAGGATGCTTTGTTCTATATATGGCATTAATTTAAAATACAAGTCTGTGAACCAATCCTTTGTGTTCCCGTTTAGGGGCTGGTTCTGGGGTTATGAGGAAACACGAGGCCTAAACGCCTCTTGCTTGTCTGTCCAAGGATCTGCCTCTATTGTGGCTCCCATCCTTCTGAAGAACACTTCAGCACAGTGAGTTGCCTTGTATAACTACTTATTGTTGTATTATTGTTGTACAACCCCATTGCTAGGTGGGAAGAGCAGGGGGAATTTAAAGGGTTGTCCACTGTTGAGATACTTCATCACTGAATTGTACTCTGTTAAAATAATTACAAAAGAAATTTACAGTGCAAGAAACACTTAACTGTAAGTTTAGTTAAAGATTACAGTGCTAAAACCTAGGAGCAAATAGCCTTGAGCTCCTTTATATTCCCTCTCAGGCAGCTTTTGTGACTCATACCTCCAAGGTATCAACAAATATCCCCTAGATCATGCAGTGGAAGAGATGCTAAACCATCAGCTGTTCCATATTCTACTCCACAGCACATGTGATTTTACATCTCTGGCACATTCCCCCTCAGCAGTCTCCTCTGCAGTGGGAAGAGTCCTGGCTCCATTAGTTGTTCTCCATGTGAAAGCCATTCCATGCCTTTAGTTGTCACCACTGCCAATCTCCAAACCTTATCGAATCAGTTCAGCAGGATCCTGCACGCTGAGTGTGGGTACACCTGGTGCATTGCAGTACAAATGGCATGTTCTGTCAAGTGCTCTCTTCTTTTTCTGCTAATTCTTGAGACACAGGTTCCTTATTTTGACCTCTGAGTGTTGCCTTGATGCTGGCATCAAACTGTCCTCATTCCTGACCATCAAGACAGGAATGATGAAGCCAGGTTTTGTTGTTTTTTTTTACTATGCTCACTCCTGTGTTAGAATTCATCTGCCACTTCATTGGCCAGTGATCAGACTTCTCTAATTCTTCATAGTTGGCCTTAGCTGCTCTGAGGAATTTAAAATAATTAAGCTGTGTCACCTAATTCCATGCCCTTCTGTAGGTTGTTTAGGAATATGGTGAAGAGACCTTCCACTTGTGACCTTGATCTGCAGCGAGAACCATACATTTATCCCTGTCTCTAAACTTTTTTTTTTTTTAAATCCATGCAAGAACCTTTCTGTGCCAAGTTTTCTTAAAAACTTTTAATGAAGGCTGTCAGGAAGTCTTGTTGGGCAATGTCAGTGAGATGTCCCTTATCTTCATGTGTGCCAGTGTCTTCAAACTACTATGGTTGTTCAGAGCTCTGATCTCCCACATTGCCCTTCTGGCTGGACAACCCATTGTGTGGCCCTAGGACTGGATTTTTACCCCTCAAGTGTGGTCACTTCAAGGAAACTTCTCAATGCATTTCTATTAGTAACCTCAATCACCTCCAATCATCCTGTTAGATGTAGTGCTGCTTCTTCACCAGCACAGTCTAGTCTGTTTCCAGGGGATTTAGGGGCTTCTGTGCAGGTGTCCAGCTGATGATCAGCAGTGGTGGTCCAAAGTTGATTGGTTATTTGCTTCCTCTCTTTTTAGTAGGAGGAGATGCAGATAATGACCTTGATCCCTTTTAGCAGGAGCATTTCTCTGTATGTTTTCTTATCGGTGTGCTCACAAACTAAATCTACATCTTTTATGCTCTGGAATACTTGAAGCTTTCAAAATCTCTTCTCTTAGAACTTTGATAGTGCAGTTATGTTTCCAGTACATAATCCTGAACTGTGTTTATTTATGCGAAGGGCAAGCTGCTGTCTACTACCACACATTTTGGTAATGTCTCTGTGTTCTTTGGGACATTTTATTCTACACGTGGAAAACACCTTCTCTGGGTTTGTTTTCTTGACCTTCTGCTTGCTCCCAGAGGCTGTCGTATGCTCTGAGGCTGAGCATTATCACACAGGTCACTTCTCCCCTTTGGATCACTCTCCCTGTTAGAAATCTAATTTTTCCTATAGCATCTATTACAAAGACTGTGAGGGGTGGTTAATGCTTGTTAGTGTTTAACTTTCAGAGTCAGGATCCCATTTATTAGGGAAGAGAGCAGGCACAGGGAGTGGCACGGTTCCCTTCTCTCCCTAGCAGAGTGTGGGTCACAATTTGCCTTGTAGAGAACGAGCATTTGCCTCCTATGAGCCTCATGCCCTCATTCCCAGGAGCCTGTCCCTCATTCCCCATGGTCCTTTAGCAAACAGACTCTAGTCTGTGCTTTATCTTAGCAAATGTGTAAAGAAACGTCATAATGTAAATTCTATTCCCAAGGGAACTGCACTCAGTTTTACAATTTTCAATAGGTCAGTGATGTTAGACAGAGCTGAAAACCTTCTTCATGACCACTACGGAGGGAAAGATTATTGGAATGTGAGTATTTTACAGATAGCTTCTCTAGACTTTTTCCTTGGCTTTGCTAAAAATTCAGTAACCAATGTGTGCTTCAGTTTTGCCTCGGGTTTCTTGTCTTGAAAGTCACTTGTGTCTTCTGTTTCAGCAATGTGTGCTAGCATGATTTTCAGGCTGCTGTGGATTAATGTGACACAGGAATTTGCCCTGCTGTCTTGTGCCTGAAGGCCCAGTGCTGGAGGTCATGGTGATTAAAAGGACCTCCCCTATATAACACATCTACAATCAGAAGGGAGCAGTTTCTTATCTTAGTCAACCTCAAGATTAGTCTTTTCAAAAGAATTCCGTAAAGTGCTCATTATTGTCCCAAATCCCTCCCCCCTGGCTCCAAAGGCAAAATTCCCATGGGTTTCAAGGCAAAGGTCTATGGTAAAATAATTGCTTTCATAAAAGTTTTAAGAAAATGTTAAGGTTCAGACACAGGAAAATGGAACGTGCTATGGAGTGCTTGATATAGTTGAAATTCCTAAGAAAAACTGACTGTCATGATACTACAAGACAAATTACACGGACCTCGGTCTTGTGAACATCTGGCTATTCACTTGAGATATGGCATGTTTTCAGAAGTGGACCAAACATTAGTTTGCTAGCCAATAATTATTCATTGAGAGTGACCTCTCAAAGAAAGAAATGCAGCCATATTTGAGTATGACTTGTCCTGTAAAAGGAGACATGAAATCCATATGGCTCCATAGCACACATTTCTTAGCAGTGGCACTTTAAACATTGTCCCAGTGGTTCTGCTTGATGTCCAAACAAAAATTTACTCCCTGCAGCATGGGCCCAGGGCCTCTTCTCTTTTTTCCATGTTCCTCTGAGAAGCATCTCTCCCTTCTCTGTTTCTTTGCAGACAAAAAGGGAGAACTTGGCATTTCCATAATTCTTTTGCCTGTTAATAAAAAGGCCACTTGTGGCTGTATGCAGTGGTAACTGCATCACAGAATCTTAGAGATTATTACTCACAGGTTAAGGAAATAATTCCTTTTTTTGTCATTTTTCCACTGAATTTCATAGGCGTGTCTGTGGCTAGATGCATCATATTTTTAAAGCAGGTTTTATTCTTAAAGGTGTTTAGTACACTAAAGTGTTTGCCCAGCTGTTGTTTCCAGAACTAAGGTATATTGCTAGGGTGTTCAATTTGGTGTATCATGTGTTCTGTTGTGTAAATAATTGCAGTGTCCTCCCTATACCCATGTATTGCAGGGGCAGGTGAGTATGCTGGTTATAAATGTGGTGATAATTAGAAATAAACTATTAAAGCTTGGATAAAATCATTGCTTAGAGTACTGCATAGATGTACCAGAAGTAATTGTATCCTGGAAGCTGTGTATGTGAAACTGTCTCCACCAGCTCATTTTTAGCTCTCCTTTTTCTGACTCAGGGTCTGCTCTTATTCCAACAGACCCGTCGGAGCATGGTGTTTGCTAAACACCTCCGCGTGGTGGGAGACACGTTTAGGAAGAAGTACCTTCAATCCACTGATGAGGCAGACAGGACTCAGTACAAGGAGGACTGGACACAGATGAAGGTAGATTCCTTAACAGTCTGTTTCCCATAACAAATATGTTATTTGTGTATTCCTGGCTGTGTGCTGCAGGGCATATTGGAAGGTACAGGTGAGTGACACTTCTGTTCACGTCAAGGTGGATACATATGTTCCTCATGCACCTTCTTCTCCCCGTGTGACACAAGCTAACAGAGTCTGTCGAGGTGTGCCTGACTGGTTCTGAGGGCCAGATCTCTGTTGCCCTCATTTCAGTAAAGGAAACTTGAATTTCTTCCTGTTTTCAGCACTACGTGTGGGTGTAAAGTTCAGCTGCCACCTGCCAGTTGTGGATTTATTTGGTCAAGGAGAGGAATTTTTGCTTACAAAGACTTGGTACTCCAGTTTCTCTTGCATGATGGTGGCCACCCAAGATCTAAATGTTGCAACAAGTGTCCCAAGCTACTTGCCGTCCATACTTGAAAATTTCTGTCTGCAGCTAGAGAGATTCTGTGCCTTATCCAGAGATGATGCATTCTGGTTTTTCAGTGTGAACAGTGATGCTCTCAAGTTTTAAAATGTCGATCTTTCTCTCGTAGGTTAAGACGGGCACAGCTCTAGGTGGCCCATACCTTGGGGTTCATCTCAGAAGGAGAGACTTCATTTGGGGTCACAGAGAAGATGTGCCTTCCCTGCAAGGAGCAGTAAAGAAAATCCACAGCCTCTTGGAGACGCTTAAACTTGAAAAAGTTTTTGTAGCCACTGATGCTGTTGAGGAAGGTAGGCAGATCACAGTCACTTCAGGTTTGGTAACTTCTGAGGAGTGCAGCAGTTACCACTGGCTCCCCTCCCTCCCTGCAATGCTGTGGATTTTGGCAACTGAATTGTAAAATTCGTTGGTAGATTTCGGTGTCACTTGCTCTGTAACTGTTCACCTGGGATTTCCCTAAACAAACACATTGTGTGACAGCAGCGAGTTGCTGTTCATAATGCAGAGATAAATTCATATCCTTCCTTTTTTTAAGAGATCGAACTGCTCAAGAAACTGCTGCCTGAGATGGTGAGGTTTGAACCCTCTCTGGAGGAGTTGGAACTCTATAAGGATGGGGGCTTAGCTGTGATTGACCAGTGGATTTGTGCACATGCAAGGTAGCAAACCTGACTTTTATTCAGCCAAAGCTTATTATTCAGCACTGTCACTAAACTGAATATGATTTTTGTCCCAAGGTTGTTTGCAAATAGTGTAAGACATTCTATACTCAATTATATAATTAAGATGTGCATAGTAGATGTATAATGGTTATATTGTGTGTGCATATACGATAATTTTATTATCATACCATTTCACTGAACAGTGGAGTTCATTGAACTGAAATCTAATTACTTGCATTTTAAAAATATGCCCTTCCCTCACAAACCTTTTTTGATTTTTTTCCACAGGTATTTTATAGGCACCTCAGTTTCAACATTTTCCTTCCGAATCCATGAAGAAAGGGAGATCTTGGGATTTGATCCAAAAACAACTTACAACCGATTTTGTGGTGAAACAGAGAAAAACTGTGAGCAGCCAGCTCACTGGAAAATTGTATATTAAACATAGAGAAACACAAAGGTTTTGATACTGTTAGAGTTCAAAATTATGAGGAAAAATCATGGGGAATTACCTACCTTGGAACAAAATACGACCCAGTCCTGTACTCTCAGTTCCCGCTCCCCTTCCAGTGTGGGTGTGACATGGGGTAGCTGTACTGCTCAGTGTGTCTGGAGCTCACAGCATTTCTATGGGGTTGCTGCACCTGGCTCCCCAGTATGTCCTGCGCTTGCTGCCGTGTGCTCCCACATGCACCAAATGGTTTGCTACAGCCCACAGGGGCCTCTTGGCTGCAGAGCTGTGATGGGAAGCAGCCGAGCAATGCCCAGGATGCAGCAGTTCAACCCAGCCTCACCTGCTGGAGCATTTCTTGCCTGTTCATGGTTCTCTCTGTGGGTCTGTGGTCATTTTTTAACTGCAGGGCTGGGGGTCCTGGCCATGTCACCAGGAGTTCTCACCCTGGGAGCACTTGTCTCTACCCAGGGAGGAACCAAGCTGCCTCTGGAATAAAAACAGGGGGAGCTCTAAGGGCCTGCAAGGCCCATCCCTTGGGGATTCATCTTTCATGTGAAGGCACATTGCCTAGCGAAGGAAAGACTGGTACCTGGTGGAGCAGGGCCAAGATACCATTTTCCTGAGGCAGCTCTCTCCTCTGCCTGTCGCAGCACTGATTAGGAGAGGGTGGGTGTGTTCAGCACTGCTGCTGGAAAGGGAGCAGTGCTGGTGGCCCTCTCAGGAGGGTCCTGGTTGCTTCAGGGCCTTGCTTTTCCACTGCTTTATGTCCGCAAAGGAAAGACATGCAGAAGGAGAGCCATCACCACAGCCCTGTACTCAGGAGTCCATCAGCCTTCCCCGCAGTGAAGGTGGTTAAACCCTTCAAATATTCTGCAGAGCTCAGCACCACTGCAGATCTGCCGGAGAACAGCAGTTTATCCGCAGGCACCTTCTGACACCTGTTGCCCATTATGCGTCTGGAGGAATCCAAGTGCTTATTTTGTGTCTCTACAAGTGTGGCCAAAGCCACGCACACAGAGCAATAACAAATTCTCGCACTGTACCAATAGAAACAAACATTTAATAACATTATTTCTTAGACAACTGTAGGGGATAAAATCCAATGCAAAGGAAACATCTAAACATAAAAAATGAAGATGCGGGTGAATACTGATACAGTGTTTCTGCTTCTCAGCTCAGTATGTGTTTTTTTTATTTCCTCCTTCCCTTCTTGTGTGAGCTCCCTTTAATTTTGTTACATTTGTGTTTTTGTCATCTATTTTTGGCTACATAGTACTGATGGTGTCAGTCATACAGTGCCCAGGATTCATCTGGTGCTGCTGTTCCCAATGGCTGCAAAGTTTCAGGCGAGTGTTTAAAGTGTCCCCTTGCTGTTGGCTGGTGTCCAGCAGTGCCCCTTCATCACTACTGAGTTCCTTTCTGGTGGCCCAGGTTAGCCTAAGCTTCTAGCACTCTGGATTCATGGGACTGGGGATTCCAACATGCACCACAGAAGTTTTTTCAGGGAAATCCCTTGAGCCCCAAATCCATGTGCATCCAAAGCAAAAATCCCTGGGAGCTGAAGGCAACAGGATGCTTCTTGAGAATTTTGAAGTATTCAATGTGTCCTAAATGTTAGGTTGGAATGAATGCCAATTGTCCAGGATTGTGTGTTTGGAGTTGCTGGTTTAGGGATGGCCGGGTCTGGATTTGGATTTGTAGGCACCGAGAGTTCCTTGTGTCAGGTTTAGGTTTGGATTTGTGGGACTGGTTGGAGAAAAGAAGGAAATGGAAATGCACAGCTCTGTTCTTGGAGAAATTATCAGGGTGGGAGAAAAGAGGGTGTGGAACTGCTGGGAGCTCCTGGAGGGAGGGAGAGGATCCAAGGAGGGGAAGAAAAAGCTGTGGAACAAAGCCCAAAAAGGGGCGGGGCAGTGGGGGCACCATGGGGGAAAGACAGAAAGAATCCCTGCTCCAGGAATCCAGCAGGGGCCAGGGGAGGATCATTTTCCATCCACTGGCTCTTGGTGGAATCCTAATAATGAAGGTCGAAGAAAATGGTTCATTTGTTATTAGGTTTGGCATGAAAGGTGCCCTTCCAGAGGGGAATATTCACCTGTTAAAATTCTGTTGAATAAAGGAAGAGAGGGAGGAAGTAGCTGGGGAATGAACAGGTGGCTTTTTGGTGGATACAGGGAAAGACATAGGAAGGGGCTTTTAGGTAAAATGCACCTCACGGGTACCATCAGGAAAAGCCAAAACTGCCCTTTTTTCCAAGCTCTGACATTCCAGAGGAGTAAACAGTGGTTAGCAGGTCTATTTCTATGTCCCTTGTATGCCCAGTGCTTTGTTGGGAAGAGATAATATTAGGAAATGAACAAATCCAGGGATGTAATTCCTGATAGTAAAGCCCTGCAGGCCCAGGTTTTCATATTCTTCCAGCACCCAAAGGCAACAGAGGGAATCCTGGAAGAAGTGGAAAATGCTGTCACTCCATTGATGGAACTCCTGGGACATTGCAAGCAGCAGAAGCAGTAAGAACAGAGTTGGAACAAGACTCTAGCTGGGTAAGGCAGACACCAAATCCTTTGGCATTAGAACTGGGCAGGGGTGAGAAGAACTAATAGCTAGATTTGTACCCCCATGGATTCCTGAGCAGGATCCCAGCAGGGAAGACTGGAGGGATACTCCACAAGAAAGTCCAAACTGGGAACTGTTCCCAGATGGGAGCAGCAAGCCTTGGAATTGCCTGAAGGGAAGAAAGAGGGATCCTTTCAGCACGAGGATCAGCTGTCGAACGTGATGATGTTATCAGACAATTCCTCAGGAGTGTTTAGTTCCCAGGCCAAGTCAATCTCCTGCCTTGTGAAGCTCAGAAATCTTGGAAGAACCCAACTGACTGGGTAGGGAATGGACTGGCAGATAAAACTGCTGGGGAATTGTAGGGGAAATCATCCTAACAGAGGGCCTCCTTTTGTACAGGAATGGTGCAAAAATTATCCAAAAGAACAGGAGTCAAATGGGCCTTACGCGTTCCTTGGAGACCACAATCCAGTGGGAAGGCTGGGAGAAGGGAATAAAGCCTGCAAATGAGCCAAATCTGCCAAAAACCTCAAATGGCCACATCCTGGCATTGCTGAGGAATTCAGCCAAGTTAATATGTGAACCAAATTTGCTTCCTGCTGGCAGTGATTGCTCCTGCAATAAGGATAAGCTGTCCTTCAATGGTTAACTTGATCCTCAGTGGGGGTGTGCTGGAATCATTACTGATATCATTCCTGGATAGAAAAAACAGGATGAGTCTCAGCAGCGTTAGCCTGAATAGGTTACCCCTTAGTGGCTCAAGTTGTTTAATCATTTGGACTAATGACGAAATTCCTTTTTCCCACTCAGAATCTTTCTGTTCAATCTCTTTAAATGCGGTTGAGTTGAATAGTGAATATTTCTTTGGTCTTTCATGGTGTTAGGCCTTGACATTCTTCAGGAGGTGCAGAGTGGAGGTTCAGAGACATCAAGCTGAAATAAACAGGGCAGGAGATCTTTCTCCTTTCAATGCCTTTATTAAAAGTGATCAGCTCAAGGTTGGGAGGCC
>JAYDZK010000002.1:5216786-5233295 GCA_034509185.1 Euphonia xanthogaster
GTGGGGTGGTACTGATACAAAGAGAAGAATTCTCTACAATAGATGGTCAACGACTGATACTTAACAGGCAATTACAATTCCCCTCACAAATAACCTTCCTTGGCCAGCAATCTGCTCCCAATTTAACTTGTGACTCTGCAACCCTTTTCTAAAAAAAATGGGCAGCCTTTTTTGTTCATAACAACACCATAACCAATATGATCCAGTGAAGCCAAATTGATTATCCCTAAAAAGACTATATTTATAATAAGTCTCTACTGTCCACGCATCTCTAGCTAATACATGATTGGCTAATCCTAGCTGTTCACGCTAGGATGTCTAAAATAGAATGCTGATTGGATCATCTAATTTTTCACACATCTTGCTGTAGTCGTCTAGGCCACCCATGACTTCTCTTTTTTCTCACTTTCCCAAGCTCGCTGACACACTTGCTGAGTCCTAATGACTCTTCTTCTTGTTACTTTTTCAAGGATATACCGACCCCATTTCTGAATATGTCCGTTATTCATTGTTTGTGAACGTGTCCATTGTCCATTATCTCAAGCAGGCTGGATTGTGCATCGGCTGAATGTGGCCATTGTATTGCAAAAACTCCTCAATCTGCAAAAAGTCCTTGACAGTTCCCCACTTTTGTTTTTGTACAAGCCTGACTGATTTAAAAGCATGGTCAATTATTTTCTGCACACAGTGTAGTAAGCAAGGCACTATAAGCAGAATTGAAAAAAGAATACAAAGTATCATAATGTCAAAATGTACTAAGTCCTTGAACCAGCCTGTTATTCCCCAGGATTTTAGCCAATCGTCAAAGGAATTCTCAACCACTGTGAGCTTTTTCATATTCTCCTTAAGCAGTGACATTTTCTTGTGAATAGATTCAGAGTGGTCAGAGAGATTCCTGCAACACATCCCTTCAAAATCTTCACACCCATGTCCTTGTGCTAGCAACAAAAAATCTATAGCAGCCATATCCTGTAACACAGTGTTGGGTATGCTACCTACATCCGTGGTAAGCTCATTCAGTATTGAAGATGTAATGTTAATTTGTTTTCCTGTCCAACAAGCCAGTCACTTTAATTGTGTAAGGGCCTGTGATCAGGCTACTCCTAGTGTAAAAAGTGAGGCCAGTATAACCAAAGGCCTATTCCACAATTCTACAATATCCTTACAGTCTGAGCCTAATAGATGCACACTAGGTTTTGGACATTGGAGTTTGTGCCTAATGTTAACCATCTCTTGAATGCTAGGGGCAAACAGTGGCAGTTTTCCAAAATAGCATGGTCCTCCTAACGCTTTCTGAGGAATTGCAGGCCAAGCTCTATCTCCACAAATGAGAAAAACTCCAGGAAGCAACATCCTTGCTGATTTTTGTTTTAGGGGTACAGGCCATGTCCAATTGTACCATGTACCAATTGTACCATGTACAATTTAGGGGTACAGGCCATGTCCAATTGTACCATTGTGCACAGTATGCCATGGTATTGTAATACCATGAAGAAACAGGAGATATCCAAGTGCTATTGTCTCCGGGTTTTCCTGACTTCTCCCTAGTCAGCTCTTTACCCTTGTACTACTCAAAGAACAAACAATAATTTCCTGGCACTGATCCCAAAATATCCAATTCCTGTGGTTCCTGACTTGTAGTATTTAAATTTTGAGCGATTGTAAATGCCTGAGCTCCTAAGGGATTTCTAGAGATTTTTTTGTTTTTCACACCAATTTCCTGTGATCATCCAATTTTGATTAGTACACCAATTTGATCAGGCCTTACTTAAGTTGCCATAAATCTGAGCTCTGGTCCAATTTCCGAATTCTTCCGTTGAGTCTAAGGGAACTCCAACTAAACAGGTACGAAATGGATCTGAAGGTGTAGCTGGTGATAAGCAAAAAGATTCTTGCCCTGTTCTGTTAGCCCATGTAACCCACATGTGAGCTCGCTGCTCTGTATTGTACACTCCCTGCATTTCCTTAATCCCTGCACTCAGCAGCATTGTTAATATCTGCCAGACTATTGCCATTGCTGCCGTTGTTGGCGATCACGCCTGCGCTTTGCCCAAAATGCCTTGGAGTGTTCCCACTGAAAATCACTAACGTGGTGTATTTGCAGTATTGCTATTCCTACTCCACATTCAATAGCTATTATCTTGCTCCCTAGTACAATTTGGTTTATTAGAGCAATTAAAGCAAGTTTAAACTGCACCCACAGTAACAATCTTTGCTCATATGTTTTCTATCAAAGATACATCCTGGAGAAAACTCTGATATTCCCC
Source organism: Euphonia xanthogaster (assembly GCA_034509185.1). Classification (NCBI taxonomy): domain Eukaryota; kingdom Metazoa; phylum Chordata; class Aves; order Passeriformes; family Fringillidae; genus Euphonia; species Euphonia xanthogaster. Next base: position 5,219,054 of record JAYDZK010000002.1, read on the forward strand.
CCAGTTACACCCTAAACATTTAGCTAATGCTATTCTTGGGGTAAAAGTGTTACGTGTGTGAGAGCATCTATTGCATATTAAGTTAATAGGCCTAAATTTTTGCCTTTAATCTTGAACCATGGCTAAATTATGTTCCTGACGAACTTGTCGCCAAGTTTTTAAGTTACACTTTATACGATGAACCTTGAGCCATGGCTTACATGCATAACCATGTAGATAACAAGCCTCTTCTATCTGATTTTCAACTTGTGATGGAAGTGAAGGTAAATTGAGTCTGTTTACATCTAACCTATGTATATTAAGCCTATGTGGAGTTGCTAGTACTTCCTCAGCATACTCCAGCAAACTTGGTAGATATTCCAATCGCTGTTCAGCTGTCAGGTGTTGAAGAAGTGGATTCAGGGCTGTCTGGAGTCGGTGCTTTCGTCGACTCTCCGACTCTCCGCCTCTGGACACAGCATGGGTTGATGACAGTGGTTTCAGATAAGGCTTCACCCAGTTGGCTGGAATCCAACGAATGCCTTTATCTGTAAGTAAGCACATATAATCTCTTCCTATTCATTTTACTGTAGCTGGTCCTTCCCACAGCCCTGTTTCTGGGCTTTTGAACATGACCTGAATACCGTCAGGCAATTCCTCACTTGGATTACATGTGAGGGCATGATGCACAAGAATAGGCGGATCTTCCCTATCTCCTGTTGTTCTAAGGTGATTAAGCACAAAGATGGCTTTAGCTGTTTTTCCCTCAGGGGATAACCCTGTAGTTCCCTTTTTTTGTTTTTGCAGCATGCACTTGAATGTCTGATGAGCACGCTCAATAATTACCTGACCAGTAGGATTGTGAGGAATACCAGCGTCATGTTGAATACCCCATAAATTACAGAAACGCTTGAATTGTAAGGAACAGTAAGCAGGACCATTGTCAGTCTTAATTGCTAAGGGGACACCTAATATGGCAAAGCAATTGTACAAATGTTTCTCAACAGGACGTGCTGCCTCACCTGTTGAGTAGCCCATATAACACCAGAATAGGTATCAATGCAAACATGTACAAACTTTTTCTGACCAAATTCTGTTACATGAGTTACATCCATTTGCCATAATTGCAAGGGTTGAGTACCCCTAGGGTTAACACCAGTGCTTAAACCAATGCCATCTTGTTGACAATCAGGACAGGATTGCACAATACCAGAAGCATCAGTAAAGGGAACACCAAATGGTCTAATTAACATTTTAGCAGATTGATGAAGAAAGGCACGGGAAGTTTTAGCCTGCTGAAATTTATCAGGGTTTGGCATTGGCCAGACAGTGGTTACCAACCAATCAGCTCAAGCGTTAACTTCAGACAGACCAGGGAGAGCTTTATGACTATGAACATGAGTAATAAATTATTCCTGCCGTCATTGATTTAGGTTTTTAAGCAATCGGCTTAAAAGGGAATACAAATGCTTATTACTCATCTCCTTAAGTACTGCTCTTTCAAGGCGTTGGACACAGCCTACTACATAAAGCGAATCAGAAACAATAGTTTCATTATCTTAATTTTCAAAAGCTTAAATTACAGCTTTCAATTCTAATGTCTGCAACATGTCTTTTACTTCTCCAAAAATGACATGCTTTTTCCACACTTGGTCTTGCTGCCAAGTGCAGGCAGTCCTTTTTGAGCTTTTACCTACATCTGTAAATACTGTCTGCCCAGATACTGGACCGTCAGATCTCCAGGGTCTGTCCTCCAGACGCTGATGTTCCAATAAAGATAACACCCAGTGTCGTGGGTAAGTGTTGTGAACTTTACCGTCATAACCAGCCAAAGCTATCTGGAAAGAAACAGAATGTCTAATTCCCCATTCAAGATAACGGTTAGCCAATGGTACTACAATTGCATACAGTTAATGTCCCCAGATTTCCAATATTCTCCCTCTGCCCTTCTTAATCAAATGAGCAAAAAGTTCCAATTGAGTGGTAATAGTTCTAGACTGTTTTACAGGTAAAAACACCCATTCCAAAATAACTAAAGGATTAGCCTGAGTTTTAACCCATTGACAAATCAAGGTGAAAGGATGCTTGGCATAATTGTCATCCTCCTTGCTCTGATTGATGATCATCAATTGAACTGGAACATCCTCGATCAGACGATGTGCATGTGATGTAGCAACCTTTGTGGCAATGTGATCCAAGGCCCGCTGTTGTCTCTTATCCAGAGTCTGGCATTCCTCTGCCCGAGATGAAGTACCTAGTAACTGTATTAATGGGTCAAGTTCTGCGTTAGTTATCCCACAAATAGTTCTAATCCATTGAATATCTCCAACTAACTTCTGGACATCATGTACAGTTTTAATTTCAGTGGTAATGGTGAGTTTCTGTGGTTTCACTACAGACTGATCAATCTGCCACCCGAGATATTTCCAAGGAGCAGAATATCGCACCTTATCAGGGGCAATTTTTAATTGCCTTTCCTCTAGCAAAACTGTCATGGTATTTAAAACAGAGTATAATTGTTTTCCAGCCACTAATATATCATCCATGTAGTGATAGATGATATACTCAGGAAATTGCTGCCGAACAGGTTCTAATGCCCAAGCAACATACATTTGGCACATTGTTGGGGAGTCTTTCATGCCCTGGGGCAAACAAATCCATTCATACCTTTTGTAGGGTTCTGCCCTATTGATAGATGGAACAGAAAATGTAAAATTATTCATGTCTTCTGGATGCAAGAGAATGGTGAAAAAACAATCTTTGAGATCAATGATCAATAGATTCCATGACTCAGGTATCATAGTATAGGAGATGGAAGACCAGGTTGCAAGGCACCCATATTTAGCATTACTGCATTAACAGCACATAAGTCATACAGCAACCTCCGTTTCCCACTCTTTTTCAGGATGGCAAAAATTGGAGTATTCCACGGGCTAGTGGATGGTTTTATGTGCCCTTCCTCAAGCTGTTCTTGCACTAATTGTTGAACTATGGGCAGCTTTTCCTTTGACAGCGGCCACTGATCAATCCACACAGGCGTATCAGCGCTCCAGCTAATTTTGAGGATCGGCTGCCCCCCAGTGGCCACTGCCAAAAAAACTGTGTAACAATGGTAGCTTTTAACTTGCTTAACAGATCCTTACCAAGGAAACCTAGTAAAGTAGGAGGAGTTTGCATGACATAAGGCCTTGTAGGTGCATTTACTCCATCTGGGAAAGTAAAGGTAATTACTTCTCTGCTCATTTGAGTTGCCTGAGTCCCTCCAATACCTGCAATGCCTAAAGTAGGATCGACCAATGCCCAATTTTTTGCCCCTATTGTGTTTGAAATGATGGTTACATCTGGTCCAGTGTCAATTATGAGTTTCTTAGTAATAGAATCACCATGAGGATGTGTCAGGGTTACCTGTTTGTCTGGTTTACCTTTTGTGATGTCCATGGCCCAATATACTTCTGGTTTGCCTGTGGAACCAAAGCTTCCTGTTCCCCGCTCCTTGTAGCCTGTACAGGGGACACAAGACTTAAAAGAAACAAGCTGAGCAATTCGTGAACCTTTGGGAATAGATACAGGCAGGAAAGGTGTTCTAACCATAATTTTAACAACCCCTTGATAGTCTGCATCAATAACCCCAGGGATTATATCCAATCCCTTTTTACTGGCAGATGATCTCCCTAATAGAAAAGCACTAAGCCCACCCCCCCAAGGGTCCTTTTACATTAGTATCTATCAGGTGTACGGCAGAGTCCGTGATGGTAACTTCTACTGCGGTTTCCACGTCCACTCCGGTGCTTCCAGAAGTTGATGATCTGATTGAGTAAAGTCCTCCTCATCCTCCATGGGAGGCTGAGCTATCCAGGCAGCTCTCCGTATTTCTTTCGTTACGTGGGGAGAGAGTGCATTCCCAAGGCTGTTTCCCTGGAACCGACATTCTTTAGTATTGTGGTTATCTTTTTTGCAGATAGAACAATTTTTTTTAATAGTTGCAGAGCGACACTGACTCCTAACGTGTCTGATTTTACCACATCCGAAACACTTAATGTTCTTTCCTTCTGCTTTCGTTTGCAGTTTAGAAAGCAGTGATTTTACTGCATCCTGTACTGCAGCAGCTACATAGGATGCTATTTGCCTTTCTGTAGTCCTAGCCATCAGTTCCAGCATTTCTGTAACATCAGCTCCCTTCTTTAATGTACCCAAAATGCGCCGAGTTTTATCATTAGCACTGTCAAACGCCAGCATATTAAACAATTTCATCTTTGTGTCTGAATCCAAATCAGGATGATCATAAATAGCTTCATGCAATCTCTATACAAATTTATCAAAGTCCTCATTCCCTCCTTGGCGAATTTGTGTACAAGACAGTGTATGACCCATCTGGAAGTGCAAGGATAGCATTATAGGCTAGTTGTTGTCTCATCTGTAAGACTTGATTAACGCTTCTAGCCGGGGCAGTGGCAGTAGCCCTGAGCCCTTTGCCAAGTAACTGTTGTGCTGTTCAACCATACAGAGGATGACCCTGCGCCCGAGGTTTTGCTGCTTCCTGGGCACACTTTTCCTCCCAGCTTTTATGGAACATCACCTGCTGGTGGGGTGGCATTATAAGTTTTATTAGGGTATACACATCAGCTGGAATTAATGTGTTATGTAAAAACATACTGCAGAAGTGACTGTGCAAGTTGGGATTTTAAACCAAATTGTGAAATTGCAGCTCTTAACCTCTCTAAAATCTTCCAATCGAAAGGTTCCCAAACTCTACCTGCAGCATTAGTTACTACAGGAAAACCTTGTCTTGGTTTGGAAAGACAGGTGCCTGCTAAAGAAGGCAGGAGCCTCCCCTCAAAAGGAGAATGCAAACCCTCCCCACCCCTCCAAATCGCTATGAATTTCAAATTAAAGGGCTCTCAGACAAAAAAATATGGGAGCAGGAAATAACAGTTCTTTAATAGGGAAGGGAATTAAGAAAAAAAAAAAAGGATAAAATAAAACCAACTGGAATCTGGATGTATGGGCCATTAGTACGTATGTATTGATAGGGTTCCACTTGTTGCATTTCAGTCTCACTTGGCTTGTGCCTGGAATGCTTTTACATTCCATTATTGTGCCACCTGAATGGACTCTGGCACAATACAGAGTGAATTGGTAGCTTGCTTAAGCATCGCCTTCGCCATTTCTTTCAGTTTTCATCTTTCTCCTTTTCTTCCTGGAACTGTTTCTGCAACTGTTCAATTCTTAGTAACAGGGATAAATAAGGTTTCCTCTCTCAGGTCTTGTTTCTTTCTTCTATAATTTCCCCTATTCAAATTCTAAAATAATTGTCTTTCCTTACACTCTGCTGAAGCAAGTAAGGTCCTGAGATGATCTTTCTTGGTCATAAGTTTATCCACTTGGATTCTCAGCTTTTCACCTGTCTCCATCTCAGAAGCCAGTGATGACTTTGATACCTCAATTTCTGTGTAAGTCTTATTTTTGGTGAGCTTCCTTAAATGCTTGCAGCTGCCAGCCCCCAGCTCACTGATTATGGCAAAAGTTGTTTCTAAGACTTTAATTAATAACATTAGCCTGTGAGGCCATAGTAATGATAGGTCTCCCTTGAGTTCCAACTCCCACATCAACATCTTTATTCTGCTTGTGGCAAAAGAGTGCAACTTTCCTTTTCCCCAGGCACTCCATTCCAGGCACTCCATTCTCCAGAACAGCAGTGGATAATTTATCACTTCCTGAGAAATTCCTTTCTGCAAGCCTTTCACTCACACTGCATTCCATCATGCACTGGGACCCTGCTGCTCCCTTTTGGGCAGTCTGCTTCCTTGGTGCAATTCCAATCTCCTGATTGTTGTCCTGTTTACTAATTGTTAAGTGAAACCCATCCTTCTGCCATAGCTTAGCGCTGAAGATCTCTTTCCCCACGATAAGGGTCTTTTCCCTTGTCTTCCTCTCTGTGGGGTTAACATTTGCTTCAAGTGATCCTGAAATTCTGCCGCAGTGTTTTATCACATCCAGCAAAACTCTAACTATGGCAGCCACATATTTGGTTAGCCAGTGATGTAGGTGAGAGCTGTCCTGGAACATCTGTCATTCATCATTGCAAAAACACTGCCTTCTGTACACTCTCTGTCCCATGATCTATTTTTGGGGTCTTGATCCTAAGCAAATCACTCCTCTCTAATGGATTCAACCTCCTGCTCAATAGGTGGAACTCTGAGTTAAAGACCACAGTTTTCTCTGGTCACTCCCCATTAAAAATACTCCTGGCCTCCAGAAGCCTTGAGCCTCTGCCTCAGACAAATGATTTAATCACCCCCTGCCAGAGGCACTCTCCAAACATATCCAGTTTCTGATTACTATGTAAGTCTGCTGCACTTTTCCTGGAACTTTGCTATCTTGGCTGCTGTGTACCACACTGTTTTAGTAACAGTGTGCAGACACTGACTATCATAGAAGGCTTCATCTTTAATTTGGGGTTGTAGTGTGATTTCCTCATTATCAGATGTACTGCTGCTCATAGGGTCCTTAGAGACAACAAAGACGTTTCCTGTCCTGTCCACAATTTATGTTGTTAACTTTCTTTGAAAGTTCAGTAACAAAAATATTCCCCACCAAACTCAGCATCAGCCTGTCTGGGGAAAAAAGAGGGTTGAGGAGACCCCAAAACTGGAGGTATCCCAAACCAGGTGAGTGGGGGCTAGGCTGCGATTTTAGGGGGGATATTTGGGGTCCCTGAGGTTTGGGGGGCTCAGAGGGTACCCCAAGGATGGCAGGGATGGGCAGGTTTAAGGGGATTTGGGGTACCAAGGTAGGTTTTGGGTTCTGAGGCTCCGGAGGGTCTCCAAGGCATGAGGAAGGGGGGTTTGGGGTCCCAGGGCAGGGTTGGGCTGGTCCGTTCTGGGGTCCCTCCTGTGCCCTCAGGTGCGGGCCCCACCGCTCCCCGCTCAGCAGCGCCCCGAGTGGCAGCAGCGGGAACAGCAGTCTGGGAGCACCCAGAACCCCACAGCCCTGCCCCCCCAAGCCCCGCCCCATAGAGGGGACCCCGTTGAAGCCCCACCCCCAGAGCTCCACCCATGGACGGAAGACCTCCAGAGGCCCACCCTCATGGGGTACTAAGCCCCGCCCCCCACAGGCAACCCTACCCACGTTCAAGGCACCTGTAAGCACCGCCCCCAAAGCCCTGACCTCCGCTCAAACAGTGAATCCCCTAAGCGCCACCCCCTAGACGACCCCCACCACCACTATACATAGGACGCATTAGACCCCAAGACCTTCCTGGCCCCCATCCCAGGTGCCCTCACCTAAAATACTCTCAGAGGCCCTCTCCCTGTGGGTTCTCCTCCCCTCCAGAGTTCCTCCCTGCGGTGCCTCACCTCCAAATCCCCTCCATCCTCCCCAGCATCAGCACCTAGGGGTCACAAACATTTATTGGGGTACAGCAGAACTAGGAGGGCCTCCACTAGGGTGGAGGTCCTGGGTAGGTTTCCCTGGGACTGGCATGCTGGTGAAGGGAGTTCCAGGGGGATCATGGGTAGGGCTCCTCAATAATCTGAGGGGTGCCAGACTAAGGAAGGGGACCTCCACCCTGGGATGGGTCTCTGAAGGGGTTGTTGGGGATCCTGAGGTGGGGGAGTCTATGGGGTGGGTCCATGTGGGGGACGTGGGGGACCCCATGGTGGGGGGGTCTCAGCATGATGGTCCCATAGGAGGTCCCAGTAAGATTATGGGTGTGAGATTGTAAGGACAGACCCCCAGGGGGTCCTCATTCAAATGCCCCCCGCCTCAGGTCCCCGCAGGCGCCGGGCCAGCTGCAGATCCTTGGGGAACAGGGTGACTCGGCGGGCGTGGAGCGAGCACAGGTAAGCGTCTTCCAGCAGCCGCACCATGAAGGCCTCTGCTGCCTGTGTCCCAAAACCTGAGGGAGGGTCCCCAAAGCACCCCAGCATGCCCCAACCCCCATACCTCCCCCCGGAGTCAGAGACCTCCCCCAAACACACACCCAGGGGGCAGAGTCCCTCCAAACCCACCCATGGGTGACCGAAGCACCTTGTGCCTGTAAATGTGTTAGGGGGGGATCAACACCCAGTGACCCATACTCAATCCCTGACAGAGCCCAGGAATAAGGGACCCCCCACCCCCAGCACCCGGAGACCCTCTCAACATCCATGTAACCCTGTCCCAGAACCCACAGAGCCTCCCCCCAGCCAATGGAGATCCTCCTAGACTCCCCCTCAGCTCCCATCACATACACTCAACAAACCTCTCAGCCTCATCCAAGCATCCAAAGAGACCTTCCTGGACCTCCCCAGTCCCCAGAGACACCCCCAGCACCCACAGACCTCCAACCCCCATGGAGACCATCTCAGTACCCATGAGATCCCCCTCAGCCCCTTCCCCACCCCCCTAAGTCCCTGGATACCCCTGCAGGACCCCTCCAGCCCCTCTGTGACCCCCCTCCACCACGCCTGGGCCCCCCGAGCCCTACCTCCTGCAGCGCCAGCAGGGCCATGCGCTGCCAGCGGTAATCGACCCCGCGGGTGAAGAGGAGGCAGATCTCCCGCACCTGCAGCAGGGAGGGCACGGGGAGGGGGGCACATGGGGGCAGCGGGGTCACAGGGAGTGCGGGGACCTCGGGACAACATGGAGGGGATATGGGGGCATTGGGGACATCCTGGGCTGGGCCACCACCATGGCGACACCCTGGAGACGTGGAGACACTGCCCTGGGGACATCCCAGGGACCTGGGGACACCGTTGTTGTCACCCTGGAGACACTTTGGGGACACCCCAGGGAGAGGAACACTGGGGACAGGAACACCTAGGGATACACTGGGGAGTGGGGATATGGGAACATCATGATGGGGACACCCTGAGATCTCCCAGGTGGGAGGCAGGGGGAAGCACCACTCTGGGAACATCTTGGGAACACCCTCGGCCATGGGAACATGGGGACACTCCACTGGGGACACACCGATGGGACGAGGCGGGACAGTGCCAGTATGGCAGGAGGGGCACAGGGAACACTCAATCCATGCAGCCTCTGAAGGTGGCAGGACACAAGGATGTCTGGAACCACAGAATGACATTGGGGGATATGCAAGGATGTTGGGGGAGGACAGACCCACCATGTCACGAGGATGGGGAGGACAAGGACATGGGGAGGGCTGGAACAGGGTTCAGGGGGGACCCTGGGGTTAAAGGGATGGTTTTGAGGAGTCCCAGGGGGTGATCTGGGGTTCTGGGTGGTAACTTCGTGGGTCTGTAGGGGGTTGGAAAATCCCAGTGGGTTTTTGGGATGGGGTCCAAGGGGAGATTGGAGGGTTCCAGGTTGGATTTCAGTGGTCCCAGGGTGGATTTGGGGTTGGATTTGAAGGGGTCCTAGGGATTGTTTGAAGGGTTCCAGTGGGTATTTGGGAGTCCTATGGGGAGCTGAAGGGTCCCAGGGTGGATTTGAAGGCTCTGGGGGAAGTTGCAAGGTCTGAGAGGGTTGATCTGGGGTGTCCTGGATTTGGGGATCCCAGGAGAGGGGATCCAGAGTGGTTTGGAAGATCCCAGACAATGTTGGAGGTTCTGGGGTGAAACTGGGGGGGTCCTGGAGGGGTTTTGGGGTCTCAAAGTAGATTTTATGGGTATCTGAGATGATCTGTGTGGTCTCAGGGGAGTTTGGGAGTCCATGGGGGGTGCTGGAGAGGTTCTGTGGGGGAAATCAGAGTGTCTGGGGATTTTAAGGATGTGGGGGATTCTCACCAGGCGGGCGAAGGGGCCAGAGCGCAGCAGCAGGCGGGTGCTGCTCTGGTACTTGCGGATCTCCTGCAATGCCCGCTGACCTGGGCGGCGCCCTGTGGGGCATCAGATAGGCGTGTGGGGGGGCTTTAGGGGATCTATTTAGCCTGGGGGGCACAGATGGGGGGCTCTGAAGGAACATGGGGGGTATAGGAGATCTATAGGACCTGGAAGAACACCGGGGGCTATAGGGGATCTATGGGGGGGGCTATAGGCACCGGCGGTACAGGGGGAAGCTGTGGGGGTTATAAGGGATCTGTAAGGTCTGGGGGGACATTCATTGTGGGTAGAAAGGATCTATAGGGAGCTACAGTGATGGCCGATATGGAGGAGTTATAGGGGAGAGGGAGTATGGGGGTAGGAGGGCTATAGGGGAGAGGGAGTGTGGGGTGACTGTAGGTGATGGAAGCATATAGGGGTATATAGAGCACGGGCTGGGGGCGGAGGACAGCACTAGGAGGAGTCCATAGAAGTGCTCTAGAGGGGGGCCTGAAAGGGGGCTCGATGTGGGAGGTCCATAAGGGGTGTCTATAAGGGGAGCCCCCCGCCCCTCACTCACTGCGTGCCCGCGGCCGGGGCGATGGGGGGGCTGGGGAACGCCCGCGCCGTCGGGGGGTGGGTTTGGGGCGGGGCATGGTTGGGCCGAGTCCACCGCAGGGTCAGGGCGAGTTCAGAAGGGGACCCGGCGGCTGAGGAAGGGAGAGTCACGGCGGACTCTGGTGTCCGGGGCCCCCACGCCACTCCCGGGATCTGCCGCGCTGCGCCGTTCAAATTCCCCGCCGCGCCGCTCGTGACGTCACTTCCCTCCGCGCGCCAATCGCGGCGTGCGACCGCTCTGCGCCGCCGGACTCCACGACTCGATGGTGCCGCGCCCGCCGAGGCTCATTAGCATAACTCTGCATGGCCCCGCCCCAGGCACTCCGTGTCTTGCTGCTCCCAGGGTAGTCTCAGTTATCGTCCCCGCGCGGTGGCAGTACGGGCTCTCTAATCGTCCTAGTGTGGTTCCCGTTGCTCCCGGTCATCTCCATGTTTCCATTTACTCCCAGAATGATCCCGGTATGATTCTAGTCCCCTGCAGCATGATTTTAGTGCTTTCCAGTCACTCCCAGTGTGAGTCCAGTATGATCACAACGACTCCGAGTGTGATCCCTGTTACACCCCCAATGGTCCCAAATCAATTCCTGTCCCTACTAGAATGATCCCACTATGATCCCAGTCACTCCCAGTATGATACCAGTTGTTCCCAGTTTGGTTCCAAACACTCCCAATATGAACCCAGCATGGTTTCAGTTGTCCCCTCCTCTATGATCTTAGTTGCCCCAGTTGTGGTCCCAGTACCCCCAATATGGTTCCAGCATCTTCCATTTGCTCCCAGTGTGTCTTCAGTTGGCTCCCAACATGGTCTCAGTAGCTCCCTGTGCCTCCCAGTACCCAGTGGGGGTCAAGGATTACAACTGTCCATGAAATCCATTGGGAGAAGCAGATTCGGGCGTTAGTGAACCCATGGTGGGCTTTGGGGTCTCTTGAGGACATTGCCTCGCAGACCTCCCAGTTAACCCCCAGTTTTCCCAGTGAGCCACCACACTCCTCATTTGACCCCATCAAGCCTCCCAGTTGCCCCTAGTTGTCCACCCAGGCCGGACGTTGAACAGGACCGGCCCCAACACTGAGCCCTGGGGAACCCCAGCAGTGCCCAGACCCAGCTGGCTGTGGCCCCATTCCCACTCCTCCTTGGCCTGGCCACCAGCCAGGTGCTCCCAGCGAGAGGCACCTGTCCCAGCTGCAAGCTGCAGGTGCTCCAGGAGAGGCAGGGAGATGGAGGCAGTGCCAAAGGCTTTGCTGAGCTGCAGGCAGACACACCCACACATGTCCAACACCCACCTGGGTCACCTGGGCACAGCAGGAGATCAGCTGAGTCAGGCAGTACCTGCCTTTCCCAAGCCCTGGCTGTTCCCAATGCCCTGGTTTTCCTGTCTGTGCCATTGGTGCTGAGGTCCCAGTCAGTGCCATGTTGCCAATGGGACACTGTTGTGCTGGCCATCAGTACCTGCTGTTCTTCAACTACCTCAGCAGTCCCACAGCAGAAGGGTCCTCTGAAAGACCAAGCAAGGGATTCAGCTGTCTGAATTTCTTCTGTTTCCACAGCAGCTAACACAAGTAACATCAGCCCTTCAACTCTGCCTGAGGACTTGCCCAGTGGAAACTGAGTGGCATTTTTCCTTGAAGAGTTTTTTGTGGTGGTTAATTTTTCCTCTCAACTCGCATACCTGTGCTGCCAAGGCAGAGGTGGGTTTTCCATCCCACTTCCCATATGTCTTCACCATGGTCAGGCAAGTAAAACTACAGGCTACCTTGTGGTGTGCCTCTCTCTCTTGAGCCAGGGGCACTTGCCCCCTATAGACTCTGGTCTGTGCTAGTGGAGCATAGGGCACTTCTTTCAGTTGCTGGAGGTCTTTTCCACAGACAAGATGCAGGCCCATAGGGCAAAAAAGGTACTTTCTTCATATTGTGAGAGTTTGGTAACCAAATTATTAACTCTGTGTCCTCCTTTCCATCACATCACTGCCAATGAGTCGGTATATGGTGATGGCACCTCAGTAGGAACTTCCATCACATGGTTTGTGTACACTGAACCTCATCTGGATCTACAGGGGACTGTGGATCTGGACACAGTCCTGTGCCATGTGCCCTGGGATGATCCTGCCTGAGCAGGAAGGTTGAACCAGATGATCCACTGGTCCCTTCCAACCAAACTGATTTTGTGATTCTGTGAAAGCAGGAGCAACTCACATGTGATGATGACATAAGGACAATTGGGGGAAAGTTCGTTCTGCTAGTTACAGGGAGGAATGATAGCACAGGGAGCAGGACAGAGGGATACAGAGAGGAGAGATGGCACAGGGATGAATGATGGCACAGTGTTACCATATTTTAGCTGGTTTGTGATAGACAAACCAACCAGCCCCTGCTTTGACTGACAGGGGCCTCGCCCAGTCACATCTCTCCCAAGGCTGCGGGTATTTCCTTGGCCAGGACCTGAAGGGGCATAGAGTTCTGACCTATGAAAGTATCCAGATGGGATTTTTCAAATGCCCTTTATAAGCAAGGGCTTGGGAAATAAAAGCTGTTGCCACAGGAACGATGGGGTTGTTGCAGTTTGAATTTATTTTATTGATTCCTTGTTAAGTGGTTTGTTCTGTTGTATCCCCATGTTCTCCCCAAGTTGGTTTACCCCTGGGTTTTGCCCTCCCTCAAAGCTGTCCCTCATGCCATTCCCTGCTCCTTGTTCCAGCTCTTTCCCTGCCTGTCAAGGTAACCCTGATTCCCGAACCTTCCCTGCCACTTAAACCTCAGGCCAATCCCTGTCCTGCAACACCCCTTTGGAATTCCCCTACTCCTCCAAGCCTCATTGGCCCACGTGACCCATCCTCTCCACCCTCCTACCCCAATGGGCTCCAGACACTTGAGTAATCCCCTCACTCCTCCCCTGAGGATTCCCTATTGGTCAGCTGTTTGTATCCACCCCCTGACTTGTATCTGTACAAAACCCCTTGCACAACCGAGGTAGGGGTTTTTGTCCTGCTCCCTTCACCTGGAGTAAACTCTTCCTTGTGGAACCTCAAGATGGAGAGCCTCCTCCTTTCTCTTCTGCCTGTTCCCTGTCGTAGCTTGTGTCTGGTACTTCAGAGCAAGTGGCTCTAAAGGTTCTGCCTTTGGTAAATCCCCATACGGAGGCAGTTCCCCACCCCTGGCGTGGCACTGGAGTCCTAAGACCCAGCCCGGGTTCTGGCAACCACTTCAGAGGTGAGTGGTCTTTGTTTCCTGCCAGTTCCTGCCCCCCTCCCCCCCCCTCGCCTGACGCTCACAGCACAGGGAGCAGGACAGAGCAACAGAGAATAAAGCAGGAAGAGGCGCATGAGATAAACCAGGAGGAAGGCAGGGAGAAGGTTCCCCACTGGACTCCATAAAATTACATCACAGAACCGATCTAATTGCCTTCCATGATGGGAGAGTTCCTGGATGGATGAGGGGATGAGGGGAGTGAAGTGGGTTGCTGCCTTGGCAGCCTTTCAGATGGACTTGGGAGGTGGGCTGAAGGAGAGATGGGCAGGGAGGAACCTCACCTGTCCTGCCACATCCCACAGAGCTGAGAGAACAAAAACCAGCTGAGAGTGGTGCAACACTGTTATAGGTACAAAATATAATATTAGCTTTTTGCAAATATTAAAATGGATTTTGTGTGTGTGATGTTAAAGTAATTTTGTTATAAAGATATCGTTTGTATTTCTACTGTCAATTAAGCTTAGACACAGTAGTGAAATAACTATGCTTGTGTTAAAATGCCTGCTTGGATGGGATAACATCCAATGAACACAGGATGAGGACGCATTCTACAGATATGCCAATTATCAGAACTCACCATCTGAAGAAAGCATGGACCAAGGCCCAAACTGGAAGTGATCAGGAGAAGGAGTCAAAACCACAGCCAAGAAACACAC
>JAYDZK010000006.1:1611-21173 GCA_034509185.1 Euphonia xanthogaster
AGCTTCCTACTGCCTGCAGCTAAAAGCTGCTTCTGCTTCTCACTGCAGCTGTTGATAAGGTCACAAATCAGTTACTGCCATCATTTCAATGTCTCTAGAAGCTGTCCCACCCACCCTAATGGGAGCCCAACTCTGGGGGACACTTGAGGCCTGAAGCCCAACATCTACCTTCCCCCTCACCCTGGGTCTCAGCCCAGCACCTGCACAAAAGCCCCCTTACCTCCCCCCAGGCAGCTCCAGGGGCTGGGAATAGCCACCGGGCTCCGGCTCCCCCATCCCAAAAGGCACCCTTGGGCTGATTCTTGAGCCCTCGAACCCTCTGAGCCCCCACACCCTCAGCCTGTGCCTGGTACCACGGGGCAGGGGCTGGGACTCCCAGGCATGTCCTGCAGGGCCTGCACTGCAGCTCCGTGCCCTTCTCCCATGGCATTTATCTAGCCCCAGCATTTCCTCCGCTCCACACTGTTTTGGGCCTGACTCATGCCAAAGTCCTTATTCCACACCCCGGGGCTTTGTGTCCCCACTGATCTCACAACTGGTGTTTCAGCCCCGGTCCCACAACCCTTACTGAATTAACATCAGATATCTAATAAAGAAAACAAATCAAACAAAAAAATGTAATAAAACGAGCAAAATAATAAAACAACGCAATAAACCAAAAAAATCATTATTATTACAAGTAAAAGCAAAATAAATTAAAAATTCAAAAATCCAGCTTTATTCCTGGTATTCTGAACGTTACTTTAAATCCCGAAACCGCGAAACGGCTACTTCCTAGCCCCCAGTAATAGCAGCCGGTCCCCCGTGCACCACTTCAGGCGCCACACCAGCCGCCAGCTACCCAAACCGCGCAGAGCGTGGCGGTAAGAACGGGACAGCGCCGACCCCCAGATGCTGCCGCAGGCACCGCGTCCGTGCTCACCGGCGCTCCCCGGATCAGCGGCTGCGAGGGTCTCCTCCTGGCGCAGCGCCGCTCCTCGGATCGCGCGTCCGCATCTTCCAGGGCTCCCAGCTCCACCGCCGAACTGACGCCTGTGTCGCCCCAACGAAGGGTATTTATGCCCCAGGGCCAGGCCAGCCAGCCAATCACAACCCGAGGCAGCGCCGGCCCCACCAATCCCAGCCCGCCCATTCCCGCCGCGCTCGGCTCCGAGACACCCCGCGGTCCCCTCAAGCCCTGCTCGCACCGCCGCCGTGGGAGCCGTCGAGTCCGTCCGCTTCCCGCCGGCTGCCCGTTTTCCTGGGAGAAATCCCGGCAAGGACCTGAACTGGAAGGTCCCGCCCGCCCTTCCCGGCCCCAACAGCGCCTGCCGAGGCTGCGGCAGCGGGGACACAGCTCCGCCAGCTCCAAAAGCGACGGTGACGGGATCGGCGCCTCAGGCGTACGGTGGACAGGGGCCAGGCAGAGGGGCCGGGCCGCGACTGAGCGGGCTGAGATTGGCGGGGCCGCGACTGAGCGGGCTGAGATTGGCGGGACCGCGCCCGAATTGAAAGGGCGGCTGTGATTGGACGGGGCGGAGAAAGGCGGGCTGGGATTGGCCGGCTTGGGAGCCGCGAGGCTGCCGCCCGTGGGAGCGTGGGGCGGAGCCTGGGTTGCTCAGAGGGGCCGCGGGCGTCCTGGGTCCCGTTCGCGAGACCCCTCCGTCCCCTTCTCTGGCCGTCTCTCGTGCCCAGTACCCGGCAAAAAGACCCCCGCAGAGCCCCTACTGGAGCGCCCTATCGGCTTTCGGGGCAGGGGGCCGGGAGTGGTGTAGCCCGGGAGTGGTTCCGGGTCGCAAAGGCGGACTCTGCGACAGAGGAGCGCGGACCAGGGAGCGGTGGCGACATGGTGAGGGGGGGGGCTCGGCAGCGGAGAGTGGGGAGGGCGTGCAGAGCCCGCTGCGGACTCTAGGCGCCTCTTCTCCCGCAGTGCTTCCATTTCTGTGGGGACTTGGCCTGCCCCGACTGGCCGAGATCAGCACCCCGGCCGAAGTTAAGTGCCCGCGTTCCCCTGCTCGACCTCCGCCTGCTGCGGGCCCGCTACTCGCGCTCGTTTTCCTCCACAGTCGTCGGATGTTATAGATGATAAAATAATATTGGCTTTCGCATTCATAGATTAGCTTTTTGCATCACAAGTATTTTGATATGATACAACTTATACTTACTTTCAACTGCTTTGTATATTGTAATATGCCAGTTTATGTATGCACTGTATATTTCATATCAATAGTAGCGTGATAAATATATCGTAGGCTTCAGCAAAATGTTAAAATAGAAACTAAAATACTTTTATGCAACTAACTCAGAGAATTGTGTAAAGCAATTATTCCGTTTCTTATATCTGCTGACTGGCCCTACCAAGTGATAAGATAACAGTGACAAAAACAGAGCTTAAGCATCCAGGAAGGATTTATCGACTCTTATCAGCGTTATCAGGGAGTGTGAAGCAACAGGATAAAACTACAGGAAGAAATAAAATATGTAGACCTAATTTACAGAATGTTCTGCAGAAAAGTCAAAGGTTAAAACCAAACAAGAGAGTTCCTTACATAAAAAACCCAAAAGAATGTTTGAATAATGTATAAGCTAATGAATATGCATGTAACCCCAGCAATGTAACTCTATGTAGTGAACATGATTTTAAGCTACCTCTGTGCTCTTTGGCTGTGTGCCAAAGGCACCCCAGTGCTGGATTATTTTGTCCTTTTATTCTTTATTAAACTTTTAAAAATTTTAGAGAGTGAACTCTGTTTATCACATCAGTGAAGCTTAATCTGATCTGCCTCCAGGTGTTTTGGGACCTGCTGGGAGAGGCCATCCAGATAAGTGTGGGGCTACCACAGTGGTGGCCAAGTATTTCAACACTAAAATACCATAGTCAACAACATTAATAATTTTCTGTTCTTCATGCAAGCCTCAACGTTAACACTACCAGCCTCTACTGGTATTAATAATATGCATAGTAAGTGTTATTAGTATTAATATTTAGGTAAGAATTGTTAGTGTTAACACTGGTAGCGAGTGTGTTAGCTGGTGTTAACTGTGAAGCTCTGCTCTCCCACAGTATGACAAGATCCTGAAGCTGACTTCAGGTGCAAAGTTAGGTGAGCACTGCTGTCCTTACCACGACCCCCTGATGGAGCCATGCTCCGGAGAAGGGCAGCTGTGAGTCTGCAGATGCCTTCCCAAGGTGGCAGAGCTCGCCCTTCCTCCTGTCTGCAGTCAGGGGAGGTGAAGGCAACCATTGCTGTCCTCGGCTTCATCCTCTCCAGTGCAGCCAAGCACAGTATAGACAGTGAGTCTCTGTCAAGTGAGCTGCAGCAGCTGGAATTGCCCAAAGGCAGGGGAAGCCCTCAGGGTGGCACCATGAGCCAGACCTGGTGGGATGTTGCTGACAGTTCCCAGCCCTGCCTCCTTCACACCCAGATGGAGGGCAGGCTGCTTGCTGTGCATCCCAAAGTTACCTGCCTCCAAGTTACAACAACCTCTCACTGGGCATGAGCTCTATACGTTTCTTTGACTGTATCTTTGAAAGTGCAGTGAGAGGATTTTACACCAATCAGTAGCAAATATATGCATGAGTAGAGTCACTCAAGCTTCACCTAAATATAAAGAAATAGTATAAAAGCAAGCCAAGAATGGAGAAAAGTTAGTGAAGACTCCATCATAACTGCTGGGATCAGTCAGTGGGCTGAACCTGTCTTCTTCCCCATAGGAACGCCCATTGGGTTAGAAATGCGCTCTGCCTGCTGAATATTTTTATTGGGGACTACAGCTTGTGTGTATATTGCTTTGAGTAAGTTTTTGCAGTTAAATACTATCACTGACAGATACCATCACCAACAATCCCTGAACCTTAACCTGTCACAATTTTATATTTATAAAGAGTATAGTTCCATAAACCGTTCCATAAAATTCCCAAGTGTGACTCCTTCATGGATGCTAGCAGTTGCCAGCAGTAGGTAACATATTCAAATAGAAAGTCCTACTGAGGGGTCATAAAGAGGGAAGACCTGCTGAGGGGTCTCCCTTATGCTCTTCGCCTATTTCCCTGAATGTCAGTCAGACTTCCCTCCAATCCAGCAGGACTGCTCAACGAAGGGTCCCTGTAACAGGACGCTGACAGACTGGTCAGGCACAAGGGTTTCAGTTTTCCTGGGGCACTGGCAGACAAATTAAATACTAAGGGTCAAGGAAATCTTCCCTTTTCACGTGACAATTCTCCAACCACGAGGTTGTGATTCCTTGCAGAAGCTCTAAGACTGCAGACATGCACATGCCACTAGGGCCTGGAGCATGAGCCTGCCTGGAAAACTGTTGGTAGCTACTCTAAATACGATCGCTCACTCTTTCACACTCCAATGACAATATTTTCTAAATCTCCCTTACTAAGTCTTCCCTTCAGTGAAAGCCCAGACATTTTGTTCAGAATACTACTGTGGCGGGTGGACCCTGGCTGGATGGCAGGTGCCCCCCAGAGGCTCTCTATCAATCACTTCCCTCCTCAGCTGGATAAAATATAAAAAAGCTCATGAGCTGAGATGAGGACAGGGAGACATCAGAGGGAAAAAAGGGAGAAATTAATTGAATTAATTACCAATCAAGATCAGAGTAGGGTAATGAGAAGCAAATCAAGTCTTTAAAACACCTTTCCCCCATCCCTTTCTCCTTCCCAGGATTAACTTTATTCCCCATTCTCTCCCTCCTCCCCACCAGTAGTGCAAGAAGATGAGAACAGAAGGTAGTCAGTTCATGCCACTGCTTCCTCCTCAGGAAGAGGAGTCCTTGTGCTGCTGCAGCATGAGATCCCTCCTACTGGAGACAGTTCTCCATTAATTTCTCCAATATGGGTCCTTCTCATGGGCTGCAGTTCTTCACGAGCTTCTCCTCCTAAACTCTTCATGAGCTGCATTCCTCCTAAAAAAAAAAAAAAAAAAACCGCAAGAAAACCAGAAATTATAAAAGCACATCACCACCCTGAACACACAATCCAAAATCATGAACTTAAATACTTCCTGTGTTCAATGCTATTCTCTGCACAGTATCTTCAAAGCCTCTGTTGCTTTAGATGCCCAAAAGCACCTGCTCAAAACAAGCTGAGATAAGCTGAAAGAGCCTCTTCACTGAAAAAGAGGAGAACTCTTATCCTAGGTGATCCTAGAGAGGGAATGAAGGCCCTTAGTAAAGGCTGGGCTTAATATATTCCTGGTTGAGCCTGCCTCTCATTTCCACAATACCCGGGAAAAGGGGGGGGGGGGCAAATCCCACCAGGTATAAAAGCCCTCAGAGGAGCTGCAGCTGTTTGGCTCCTCTGACTAAATTCAAGGTGAGTAAAGGGCTTGATGAAGGAGAAAACTCTTCAAGGAAATGATAGTGCTTTGCTTCTTGCTGCAACTACACTAAGTAAAAGGGCAGAAAACTGATAAGAAATAAGGTTTGTGTTTTGGCAGCATAGCTAGATAAGTTGGATAATTTGTTGGTAACTTGCATAATTGTTCTCTAGTGCTTACTTAGTAGTACTACACATGTAACTAAGCAGGGTGGAGAAGAGTACTAACATGAATAGTGTAACTCACATTGGGACCTCTAATTTGACCTATGTACATTATAAGTAAGACCAAGAAAAAAAAATAGACTCCTGGGCAGTGGGAGACTAGACTGTGGGCAGTGCTAGGCCCACACTGATGTGATATTTGGTACTGGGGCATGGGAAGGAGCACCCTGAAATGTAGATTTAAAACCTTAAAATGCTGAAAAGAAGCTTCCTTCAATTAAACCCCTTAAATTGAGGGAAAGGTGGGGCTTACCTCCACTTAAACTGATACAATGGCAAATAAATGGCTTCTTCCCTTTAATTTAATCCCCTAATCTACTGGAGAAAGGTGGGGTTTTCCCACTTTAAATATCTCTGGTGATGGGGAAAGGGGGACTTTCCCTCATTTCAAACCCTTTAGAAGGAGGGACAACTGGGCTTCTCCCTCAATTTAAACCTTAGGATGATGAAAAGGGGGGAGCTACCCTTAATTCAAACCCATAAAATAGCATCATCACGGTTTTTGCCTGCCATTTAAGCTGGAAAATCATGGAAAATGGGGACTCCTTGTCGATTAATACCCCCAGCACTATGGAAAAGGCAGGGTTTCCTTTAATTGAAACCATTAAAATTGCAGGCAAAGCAGATTCCTCTTCAATTTAGACACAAACAGTTACAGGAAAGGAAGCCTTTTCCTTTATTTTAAACTCCTTTTCTCCTGATAGCCCCTCTCTTTTCTGGGGGCTCGGGGGGGCAACTGACCAGACGAAAGGGGAAACTTAAAAGTTTCCCTCTGGGACCACACACGCTGCTCTGCCTGCTCAGGTGCTGTCTCTTGGCATGAGGGCTTTTCCTTGGACTTTTTCTTGAAGCAATGCTCCGTGCTCAGGTGCACCTGGCTGCTCCCCAGCCCCTGATGGATCCTGTAACCATTGATCCTGGAGGGACTCTCGGGATGCCTGTGTTGCCCCCTCTCAACTCTCAGCTCCCTGTGCAGGTGTGTCTGTGTAACCCTCTGAAAGCAGCCTCTGGCAAGAGCTGCCCCCTCCTCACCCTCATTGGTCACACCTACAGCTGCTGCACCTTCGAGTGGGGGGGGAGTGAGGTGGAGAAAAGTCCTGGTTGTCGTTCCCTCCCCTACACGGCCCCTTGTCTGCCCCTGAAACACCGGGGTGCTTGGCTTTCCTTCCCGTAAAAAAGAACTGGCCTTCTCATCCTGGTGCCAGTGGCCAAAATTGTGGATTATGCCTCCAAAATTCAGTACGTCGTAGCTTTGTAATCACCAAGGAAATTCTCCATGGACTGTAACTGATTACTGGTAATTTTTCTTCTGTAATCATTACTAACCTGCCTTTTTGTCGAAGTGTTTGACACATCCCTTGAGGGGTCATGGGTTTGGCTGTGTTGTTTATGGCTAATCCTGATGCACTTCAGTACCCCCATTGCTGCTGTGCCCTGAATTTCAGTGAAATATATAAATGCTCCCTTTGCCTGCTCTGCAGTCTTTCCCTGTGCATCTGCAGAGAACAGATTTACTCCATCCTCTGATCCCAACTGCAGCTCTCCGGCCCAAGGGCCAGTTCTCACGGACACAAACTAAGCAGACAACTACTGCAAGTGTTTGCTTTTAAAGTAAAATTCTTATTGCACTTAGCTGTAAAATTAGAATAAATACATGTATTGATGGTCATCAGAGGAAAGCTTTTCAGATGAGAAAATATCCATTTTGGTAGCACAGATTCCATTTTGACAATATTGCATTCTTTTGGGTTTGGGAATCCTGACCACATAAGAGATCTGCAAATTGGTATTTTGCAGTTTGATATTTTGAAATGGGATCATTTTGATATTTTGGAACTTGATATTCCGGTATTTTGAAATGGAATTATTTTGGTTTTGGAACCTGGTATTGTAGTGTTTTGAAACTGTGTTATTTTGATATTTCTGAACTTGCTGTTCTGGTATTTTGAAATTGGGTTACTTTTGTATTTTGGAACTTGGGTCAGGTTAAAATTCTGGTATTTTAAATCTGTGATTTTGAAACCTGGTTTTCTTTGGTATTTTGGAATTTGGTTTTCTATTATTTTGAAACTAGGGCTCAAAACTAGGGTTTTGAACAAAAACACACCTAGGGTTGTATTTTGGAACCTAATTTTTTGTAGGGGGAGTTTTTGGTATTTTTGTAGGCCGGGGATTTGGTATTTTTGTACCTGAGCTTCTAGTACTTTTGTAACCTGGGGTGGGGTTTTTTTGGCAACCTGTGATTGGCAGGGGTTTGGGGCATCCTAGTTGAGTGTCCTGGCTTCATTTGCCTTCTTCCACCACAATTAACCTGGCATGGGAACTGTTAAATCACAGACTATACAATGAGATGCTTCCCGAAACAGAAATAAATTTTAGCTGCCACAAGAAAACCAAGAAAAGACCATACAGGAAGTAATTCCATTTTAATAGTCTCCAACTCTCCAACATGTGAAAGGAAAAACAGAGTAAGTGTGGCAGTATACAGGCATTACCATAGAAGAGCAGTGTTAGTCAGCTTCTCAACGTTGCTTTTAAACATTTTATGGGAAGAACATTTGGCCTAAAACTTCTTACGGATAAGTTGTTAGGGGTTATAGAAGATGGAACCTGACCCTTGGTAAATTGCATGAGAACCACAGCTTAAAGTTACTCAATGTCTTCTGGTCTCACAGGATGAGGCAGAGGTATAACTGATTTCTTCTCTGTATCTCTGGAAAGAGCTTTTCTCATATCTATAGCAACGGGAAAAAATGTTATTATAGTAATGCAGTCGTTGTACAAAGCCATATTAAGTGAATTCTCCTTTAAAATAAGATAATTTTTAATCAAGAAAATTTCCTAGAATCATAAGACTACCTCAAATTTGAAAGGACCCATAAGGGTGCAACTCTCTGCTCCACACAGTACTACTAAAATGATACCGTATGATTAGGAGCATTGTGCAGATATTCCTTGAACTCTGATGGGCTTGGTGTCATGACCCTTTCCCTGGAGAGACCATTGCAGTTACCAACCACCCTCTTGGTGAAGAGCCTTCTAATGTCCACTCTGAACATTCCCTGACACAGCTTTGTTCCATCTCCTCGTGTCCTGTCACTGGTCACCGGAGGGACGAGATCAACACCCCCCTCTGCAGTCCTCGGAACTTAGAGACTGTGACAAGGGCATGCATCAGCTTTCTCTTCTCCAAGTGGCACAAACTCATGGACATCAGCTGCTCCTCCTAAATCTTGCTCTTGAGACCTCTCACCATCTTGGTTGCTCTCCTCAGGACACACTGCTGTCCTTAATGTTGCTCAATGGCAATGATATCAACTGATATAAAACACTGCATGAAACTCAGCCAAATGGAAAGGAAATGACAAGCTAAAGAGACAAATATATGACTTAAGTCACATGTGGCAATGGTAGGTGTCTGTCTGAGCCCTTGTATTTCACAGCGCTCCTACATATCAAATAAACAGTGCAAGAACAGAAATGATACACAGCCTGGCCATGTAACCCTTTGGGAGGATAATTTTAAAAAGGACCTAGAAAGAGGAAGCACTTGGTAGTTCACTTTTGTTAACATAATTAACATTAACATACTTGAATTTCCATGTCCCTTGCCTTTTAAATTGAAAATGTTACCCAATTCTTTGCCATTGCTGAACGCTGCTGACAATTGTTAATTTATAAACAGACATCTGAGAAAAACAAAGTTTCAAGTCCCTGTTATGGGATGAAAGGAAGAAAGCACTGACATTCCTTCTCATTTATTCTTTTTCTGTGTTTGATTTTGCCAGAGATGCTACAAAATGTGTAAGTGGCAAGATTAAGTTTTGTAACTGATACAATCTTAATTATGAAAAGTTACAAAAATACAAAAAAATCCCATTAATCAGCAACTATCTGAAATTGTTTCCTATAATTGTTTCAAATTGTTTCATTTTTAAAATACGTTTCATATTAAAAAATAGTAAGAGTCTTACAAACAATCCCAGCAACCTTCAACATGAGAATAGTTCCATTCAATTTGAGACCAAACAAGAACTTACCATAAGCATCTTCATCTGGCTCCCCACTGCTAGCTGAGTAGTACTCTAAGACTGTCCGGTACACACTGTAGCCTAGTTGCTTATACATATTTACAGCAACCTGATTTGATACTCTCACAAAGAGATCGACAAAAAATCCACCCTTTCTTTAGCAGGGGAGGAAAAGAAACAAACAAACAAAGCCACATTAAGGAATAGTAGGTAAATGTATTTCTAAATAACAACCCATAAATTGTAATGAAACACAAGCAAGTCCAATGTAGTATACTAATTAAACATCTTTCCCAATGTAATAACAGATACAATCGTTTACCAAGGGAAAATTCAATCATAGACAAGGATTTAATTTTATTTTTATCACATGGCAATTTTTCACCAGTCAGTGGGTTCAGAACTTTGATCAGAAAGAACAAGACAAGTTAAATTCCCCCACAGACCTAAATCCAATTTAAAAAGTATCCACATTTTAGATTGCTTGGATTAGAAGAAGTGGAATCAGTCACAAAATTCAGTTGCCTAACAGGAGATGATAGACCCTTAATTCCACAAGGCAAATTTTTCAAAACATCATACTACTTTCCAGTCTTACCAACCATAGTGGGGTTGCCCTACTAGAATCAGTTAAGGACATTTCCCAGTTGGTTCATCTGACATTAAATTAAATTTTCTCAGGTACAAGTAACCAAGCACAGGATGGCAAGTAAATTAAGATACTCTCTGCAGTACAAAATTTGTTCAGGATTGTCTCTGAGGGCATTGCACAAAGCCCACAGTAACTGAACAAGTATGTTGGAGGCCCTACAGGAAACAGTGCTGACATTTCACAAAGCTCTTTTTCTGTCAAGGAATGTTCTTTTATACACTATCTCTACTGGAATTCAGGATATGTCCTCCTCTCTCTGGCAAGTTAGCTTTCAGAGAAATCCTGAGATTTTAAACTGCTAAGCAACTTTCATAACTCTTTTCCTTCAACTATAAGGAATTTCAGAAAATCAGAACACCACGTAAAGCAAAATTCTGCCGCGTAAAACAGGGACAGGTTTCTGTAGAAATACTGTTTTTAAATGTCACTTTAAAAGATAAATTTAAAGACAGCCATACTACTCACTTTTCTGAAATTTCTTCCAGGAGCTCCATCAATTTAGCAGCTAAACCCAGCCGTCGAAATTCTGGTGCAACAGAGAGAGCAGTAACGTGTCCATGCCATTCTTCCCTAGCCACAGAGCCTTCAGCTTTGCCCATGACTGTGAACATACAGAGCATCAGCACAGCAGCACCTTTGGAGTAATGCACTGCCTGCAGCCAGACAACTTCACAAGAGGAATAAGCCATGGATAAACACACGATGCAATGGTTGTGGTAAAGGCTAAAACAGGGATGTCTACCTTTTCACTCTATGATTCAGCAGCCACTAAAAATGTCATTTTACTCAAATATTACAGCAGTTTCTTGACTAGTGTAAAAAAACACCAAACAAGTTTGCAAATTCCTTGCTTGAGGTGACTTCTAAACGCAAATTTTAAGCAATTCTCACAAGTCTCACTGAACCAAAGTCTAAAATCTGACTGAAATAAAAGAGGAACAGAGGGCTAGAAACCCAAAACTACCATCCCAGCAACTATCTGAGACTTTTGGAGATTATGAGGGTATAGAGCTTGGGAAGCTTTGCCAGTCTGGCAATAGAAAGCTAAGGCCCTGCAAACACAATGTGTTTAAGGAAAAAAACCCCACAAAAACAAAAAAAGTGGAGGTGGGGATGGTGTTTTGGGGGGCTTTTTTCTAGTTTCTCTCCTTTCAATCCAATGTTAGTTTATTAATGAACATTCATACTTCCACCCTGTGCTTTTTATAGATATCACAGGCACTGCTAATAAGCAACAAGTGTGATCGATACAGAGAAATGTTCTATACAGCACACATACTTTCAGCTTAATATGTCAAATACTTTTAGTTCCTGGGTCCCTGCAAAAACCATTACTCTGCCCCACCCCATCTCCTAGCAGTTCTCTTTGGAATGATTTCTGAAAAACACAAATATTCCACAACAAATTAGCAAATGACATCCAAGCCCAGAGCTTTCCCTTACAGGGCAATGCAAAACGCAAAGCCAGCACTTTTACTGACTGTGGGTAGGGACTTGATTTTCCAGATTACAGAAATACCCATTCACCAAATACGGGGGGATGTTGCCACAGCCAAGGCTCCTCGCTGCGCTAGGAACATCAAACTGAAAGCTATGGTCATGAGTCCTGCATAATACCATAAGACATTTAAGAAACGGGAAGATGCAACGCAAGGTTCCTCTTCCATGTTGGACATTTGGTCAACGCGAAGAGTAAGAAAAGCTCCCGCGTTATAATCCCCGAAAGAGGCAACGAAGGGAGACGTTACCACCGGGACACCCGGCACTCACTGTAACCCATCAGCTCCCCGCCGGGCGCCTCGGCGACGATGAAATACTCGGGCCAGTGGGCGAGGTACTGCAAGTAGAAGGGAATCCCGTACTGGGCTCTTGGTTAAGGAGCAACTGCGGCTGTCACTGCTGCGCCGCCCGCGCCCGACCCCGCGCCCCTGCCCCGGCGGGAAGGATACGGTCTCGGTCAGCGGGTCAAGATTGCTGTGGGGGGAGAGAGTGCGGCGCTCAGCACGGGCCCGGGCCCGGGCCAGCCCGGCCGGCGGGGCGCCGCGAGGACGCGCCGGGGTGGGGAAGCGCGCAGGGGCCCGGGGGCAGGAAGAGGGGACAGCCGGCGCTCACATGTTGTTGAATCGGAAGAGGTCGTCGCAGGTGAAGGCGCGGAGCGTAGTCATGATGATGGTGATCAGGCCGCTGACGCCGAGCGTGACGGTGATGACGCTGCCCCGGAAACGCTCGCGCGCCCAAGGGCCACGTTCGCCACGGAAAGGCGGCAGACGGGGCGCCCCCGCCCCCTGCGCAGCCCTGCCCTGCCCCGCCCCGCAGAACCGCCCCGGCCCGGCCCGCGCCTGAGACCTTCCGCCGCGGGCCGTGCTGAGAAGGGGCAGGGCTGCGTAGGGGGCGGCCGCGGGATCTCTGACCGAGAGCAGCGGGCGGGCGGCTGGCACGGCTGCGCCGGCCCGCAGTGGCCTGGGACACGGTGGGGCGGGGCCCAGCGGGGACGCAGTAGCAGGAGTGCTCTGAGCGTGTGCAGCTCCACCCCGAGCACTCACAGGCTACACGTAACACAGCGACTCCGTAGCACGCGAGACTACCATACGCAGAAAAAACAACTCTGCCTCTGGAAAGATGCCGCCGGAGGAGGTCGGACACACACTGGAACTGCAACATCGATTTAGCTGGGATGCTGCTGCCATCAGCAGTAAGTGCCTCTTCGTGATTTGCAAAAACACAGGGCTGGAAGTCATGCCAGCTGACACGGACCTCTTCTACAAAAATACTGTCTTCAGTATATACTCCACTCACCTGTTGCACAGCATCTCCTGTGGCACCCAAAAAACCAAAGAAACAAGATGTCCACTACTCCCATAAGCATTCACCTACTCCACATGGCCTGCCGTGCCATTCCTCTCACTTCCATTCAAATGCTGAGCTATTTCTGAAGAAAGTTACCACAGCAAGGGACCCAGATCACTCTAGTTATTCTGAAGAAAGATTTGCCCAAGAGTTGGAGGCTATACTGAGGGTTTGATTTTTGTCCTTGAAAATTCTGCATGAGATGCAGTGAATGGAGTTTGGGTACATGTTTTGGGACAATGAAAGAGGCCTTTCTTGACCTGGAATTTGAAATCAGGAGATGCTTGCAAGCTACTCCAGACAGAGCGTAGCCTGTCAGATTTGAAATCTGTCAGATTTCTGATAATTTAAGGGTCAGCATTTTGGTAGGAGAAAGTTGGTTCAAGGTCTGTAGTTGTGGTGCAACGGTGATGTGGGATTTCAGAGTTGCCAGATGCAGGAAGAGACTACGCGTTTCAGGATGGTGGTGGAGGTGTGAGGGGGTATATGAAACCCGGGAGAAGAACAGATGATTTTAAGGCTGGTTCTTGATCCTTTGAGGTGTTAGGAAATGTATAGCTTTATAGCCCTCTTCTGCTTGAGGGACTCTTTTACTGCAGAATAATATAATGACACACCCTTAAGAATAGAAAAAGCTCAACCGTTCACCTGACTGCCATGACTTAAGGCACTCTCTCCAGCCAAATTGGGTTTTGGGCTGCTTTGCTGTACTCAAGATAAAGCCTTTGCTTCTGAAGTGCTAAAAAAGGCACTAAAAAGTGCAAAAAGGCACTTCTGTTACTGTGTCTGAACTTGGTTCAAAAGCTAGTCGTGGCTAGAGTAGTCTTTACTGTTATCAAAATAATTCCCAATATTGTAGCCTAAGGCAATATTTTCTACTCAGTGAGTTTGTGTTTTTATTTTAAATGACTACACATCAATATACAGTTCTGCTAGTATGAAAACTGTGCAGGCCAAATCTTGGGTGGCTATCTCTGCTGAGTGAAGTACAGGTGAAACAACTTTAGGCCTTACTTAAACATAAGTACAGAGATTATCAAAAACTTCCTCCGCTTCCCAATTACCTTTTACTGTATATTACAAGTGGAATATCATTCAGTCTCAGCTAGGATGTGTGGAATGTAAATTAAGAGGCAATTTTAGCACTTCTATGAAGACAAAGAGGATTTCACCCTTCAGAGAACACGTATTTTCCACAGCTAATTTTATTTCCAATTACACCAAAATCAAATGTTGACAATTAGTGTCTTAAAAGCTACAAAAGCAGGATTTCAACCCAGCAAGAGATTTAGAATCAACTCTATGTTCAATTACAAATCCCCATCCAACAGGGACCTTCTCTAGAATGTTTAATATTAGCAAGTTTCACTCTACATACTCAAGGTGTGCTGTATCTCAAGTGTCAGTGGAATTTTGTCTAAGGGACTCATCAATAAATGAAGACATTTGTATATTTAAAAGAACCATAATTATGGTATTACTGGTATCAATTACTGTGAGAAGAAGCAGCTGTTTCTCAGTATAGAAAAGTGATGGCAAACATGAACAGGAATAATTAAATATGTAAGTGTGTAGTATTAAGTGCATGCCTCAGGTAGGATTTTATTGGTTTAGGGTTGGTTTTTTGTTTTTTTGGGTTTTTTTTAAGTGCTTTGCATGATCCACCATCAAAAGAGGCCTGTATGAAGACCAGTGCTAGCATGGTTGATATTACAGGAATAGAAAAGTTAAACAATCACACAGTCAAGCTCTGATTTGAATATTATTAAAAAAAAAAAAAGCCAAGGCCCATACATTTAGATACAGAATTGAAATGTTTCTACACATCTTAGAATACAACCAAATAACATGTTACACTCATATTATGAGAACCAGCCTGTTTTGAAACAATTTATGAAGTGACAAAGTCCACAGCAAAGCTATTGCTTTACTTCCATAATGTAAACACACCTGAAAGAAGAATATGCTGACAGTTTCACAGATGAGATTATAAATCAGTAAAACAAAAAAGCAATTGGTCATACAAAGCTTTTGTCTTTTATGAGGCTTAGCTTACAAGCTCAGGCTGTACGTTTATTCTTCGAAGGACATCTTCTGGCATACAAAAGACAGGATTGACGGCCTTAATTTGTTCTTCTCCTAATAAAGATAGTCCAGCAATACCAAATAAGGTGTGAAATGGATCCACCTGGAAGAAAAAAAGAAAGCTTGTGTCTGTTTCCGAAAGTCAACTGGTTTTTCACTTGTACGGAATGAAATTTTCATTTGTCAGCAAGAGAACAGAAAATCTCCATGGCTTCTTCTGGGGAAGACAATACAATTGAATAAATTTTCATTTGTGCTAACGTGTTGACAGGCAAGAAATTTCCATAGCAGGCATTTACAATACTATGATTTACTCAGGCATGCTTGTCAATTATCTGCTGCTAAGACGATTTTAAACTCCGAGTTAGACAGAAAGCACTCACATTTGTCTATTAGCATGCAATATCACAGGGTGGTAGAAGCAAAGATAATTAACATTTTAAAAGTAAACTGGATCATCTACAGGTACCACTTCCATAAATTCACCATTTGTTCTTCAGAAACATCATAATGTTCTTTATTGGTCTCCAAATGCAGAGCTGAGCTGTAAAACCTTGAGAGGGAAGCAGCAACCTATTTTGCTAGAAAACCTCCCAGAACTATAAATAAAAACAAAATCCCCCCAAACCTCTACTCCTAAACCACACGACCACCACCCCCTCTCCCCCCTGCAAAACAAACAAATGAAAAAACAACCTAAACACAAAATACCCCAAAACAACAAGGTCTGTTAGGACTGAGTTTCTGCAGGAATAAAGCAAAAACCTGGGAGTCAACATTTCTACAGGAGTAGAAATTTCTACACTTCAGCAATCGAAGACAGGTAAAAATAATATTAAATGACTGCTAATGTAACATAGAAAAGCTGTCCCAAAGGTGCTCTCCTTAATTATAGAGAAAAGGCTCTTCAGAGCTGCTCTTCCAAGAAGATACAAATATTTCATTACTCAAAAGATAGAAAAGCATTTAGACTTCAAGTTCTGGGCTTTTCTTCAAGAATTCTGAAAAGGGAAAAGGTCTTCCTATAAGCTCCTTAGAAATACAAAACTCTTCCTATTTTAAGAACACAAAAACACTTTCCAAATGACAGATCGGAGTTAACAGATTTCTCCCCCAACCGGGAATAAAGTCGCTACTTGCAAAAAAAAAAGTTACTTTATTTTTAATGCATTTGTGGAGAAGGGAGTAGACATGGGCAGCCGCAATAAAAACAGCTAATACCTTTCCAGACCATTAACAAATAAGCCAAGTGTTCAAAAGGAATGAAGTCTCACAATACTTTTTATTTTATCTGTCCAGCACTCTTGAAAGATAAAAACTTTATTTGCCATTTCACTGGGACAATATCAATTACTTCCACTTGAAACCAAAGAGAACAGACTGGCTAAATTGTAACTGCTTTCTCAACAAGCAAAAAACCCATAGCACCAGCCTCTTGACGATATTATCACAAAAGCTTCTTCCTCCCTCAGCTAGACAAATGTCAGCTACAAGATTTATTCAGTGGCTGGGCTAGCAAAGAATGAAAGTTAATGTATAGGGATTCTTAATAAAAACTCTTGATTTAATCAGATCAGACAAAACCACCAAGGGAATTGAAGACTATTTAACCTACACCAAACTTTAGCTTGCAGATCATTTCACAAAACAAAATAATAAACCCAAAGAATGCATACATGCATCAGAAAACCCACCACCAAACAGAGCGTTTTTACGTGCATCTTCCAAATGGTCTTGTGAGAAATGGTTTGTGTTGCGTGTGTTATGGGGGACCAAACCGGATTTTGTAAGGAATGGCAACTGACTTCCCTGGGGGATACATGTGCGTTAAAAAGAATGCGCTCCCCAAGTACGCCTTCAATGGCAATTCTACACTATTCTTCATTCAGAGTAAACTGCAGCCTCTGCAAAACCCACCTAGACCATGAGCTGGGTTACACCCAAACAAAAAGTTGAAATTTCCAGTTGAAATTTTCAGGTGTATTTTATTTAGAAAAAAGATCACTTACCATATCTCCTGGCCTGTCAGCAAATCCTCCAGTCTCCTCATCCTGGCATGCCAAAATAAAGCAGCGCAGTTTCTCTCTGTCAATCCACTGTATCCTACCAATCATCTTCAAAGAAGCTAGCACCCACCACGAATAACATACATCAGGTAACTGGCAAGCAGAGAGGCAGATTAAATATTTGCCTGGGTTTTAAACATAATGTTGTAAATTTTACTGGTAATTCTGGTAATTCTGCACATTATCAGGTGTGCTATCATAAAACTCTTGCAGAGACACAACACTTAAGAGTGTCTTTGGAGTAAAAGAATTTCTTGACAGAGTCTCTTTTCAGTGGACTTCTGTTTTCGGGAAAGGAAACTATCTTTTTAAAACTTCTTCAAGAAACAAGACCACAAGAATGTGATTTTTAAAGACTTCACCTTCTGTGAGAGAGGCTGTAAAACCACAGCACTTCTTTCAAGAGGAAACACAGAGAAGTTCATATCAACTATTTGTATTTTGGGGGCAAGGGGGGAAGCAGGGGAATCTGTTGGTTGATTATCTATTTGCCACAGATTATTCTAGGTTACACAAATCTCTAGTGTGATGTGGAACACTATGACACTCAGGATTTACATCCAGTAGAACAGTAATTTTTATAAAAATCCTATAGAAAAGATCATTCCCCAAGTCAGAAAATATTAAAGACCCAGTTTAACAGGATAATGGCTCAAGTGGCCAGCAAGACATCCTTCAGCATGAGTACTTTGCTATACTGAGGACTCAAACAAAGCATAGCTAAGGACTGCATGACAGGTAACAAAAGAAAGAATCAGGATGAAGGCCTGACTTCTTTGAAAAGTTTACTGAATGTTTTATAGAAGTCATGACATTTTGCAGTAGTTCAGCTTCAGAAAAAGCAATCTCTATTGTGGTTTGAACAAAGAAAAGAAGCCACACAATACCTTCTCTGGTCGTCCGTTGAGACCTCCAGAAGGTAACTGACGTTCACAAAGCCACCAACCCAGCAAGTCAACATTTACTTGATGCAATTGGTCTGTTATAGCCAGAAATCCTGTGCAACAATAGATCTAAAATTACAGACATAAAATTTTTGTGTATTTAATAACTAAATATAGTTTAGCAGACTAAATGCAGGAAGATCTCAAAGCAACAATACAGTCATATAAACAATGCAAAATACGCTCACACACATTTCAACTTTTAGTTTCAAAGACTTTTCCTTCAGAAAACCACATTATTGTTATAGTTCCTTTTGTAAAAAAGTACCAGTAGCACAATTTGTAATAATTCACTAATATAAGACAGTAATGCAAGGTTTGGAACGTAATCCTAGGAGATCTGAGAGAGCCATATAATTTTATTTTAAAAACACAGACTCTCAAGCCAGAGTAGTCAAACTGATTTCTGCAGGCTGGATATGCCCTTTATAAAAATTTTGCATCCAGTCTATGGTTTATTCCTGTACCTGCCTTTTACCCTAATGCTTGCAAACAGTAAACAAAAGACGAAATGAACACCCTAACAGAAACAGGCTAACTCAGATCATTAACTATCTTGGCTATTCCCTATGTGTTCGGTCATGCTTACTTTCAAAGTGCCACGTAATATATCTGCATTGATTAATCCCCTTTTAATTTTATGAATCCCCTAAATTAATTAGTTAATAAAATTAATTTAAAAATTATTTGTATTAATTTTATTTTAATCCTCTTTTAACAATAATTTTTAAATTAATAGTATTTTCCTGGGAGATACATTTACGGTGCAACAGCATACTTTGGTTACATTTCATGCAGTCACTAAGAAAGCAGCGAAGCACAAAAAGCCAAGAATCATAGAATCATTAAGGCTGGAAAAGGCCTCTAAAATCATCAAGTCCAACCTTTAACTAAATACCACCAAACAACACTACACTATATCAGGAAGTGCCACATCTACTCATTCTTTGAACACTTCCAGAGATGGAGAGTCCACCACTTTCCTAGGGAGTCTGCTCCAATGCTTAACCACTCCTTCAGTGAAGAATTTCTTCCTAATATGCAACCTGAATCTCCTGCACTGCAACTTGAGGTAATTTTCCCTTGTCCTGTAACTAAATGACCGTGAGAAGAGGCTGACCCCCACCTTGCCACAACCTCCTTTCAGGTAGTCTCTCCTGAACCTTCTTTTCGCAGGACTAAACGCTCCAGTACCCTCAGCTGCTCCTCACAGGCCTTATGTTCCAGACCCTTCCTCAGCTCTGTTACCCTTCTCTACACATGCTCCAGCACCATAATGTCCTTTTGGAAGTGATGGGCTCAAAACTGCCCTCAGGATTGGAGGTGCCCCAGCACTGCCAGCACAAGGGACACCAAGTGCCCTGCTCCAGTGGCCACACTGTGGCTGGTACAGGTGCCAATGGC
>JAYDZK010000006.1:21273-59458 GCA_034509185.1 Euphonia xanthogaster
CCCAGCACTGCCAGCACAAGGGACACCAAGTGCCCTGCTCCAGTGGCCACACTGTGGCTGGTACAGGTGCCAATGGCCTTCCTGCCCACCTGTGCACACCAGGGCTGATATTCAGCTCCTGTCCACCAGCACCCCGAAGTCCTTTCCTGCTGGGCAGCCTTCCAGCCACTCTTGCCCAAACCTGGAGCACTCCACAGGGTTGTTGTGACACAAGTGCAGGACCCGGCACCTGGCCTTGCTGGACATCACACAGCTGGCCTTGGACCAGGGATCCAGGCTTTGCAGAGCCTTCTGCCCATGAATGAAAACTCCCACACAAACTGGTCCTTCCTGTGACCTTACTGAGGATGCACTTGCTTTCTTTGTCCAGACCACTGATGAAGACGTCAAAAAGGACTGGCCCCAAAACTGAGCCCTGGAGAATCCCATTTGTGACCCTTCGTCAACTGGAGTTATCATCATTCCCCACGACTCTCTGGGTCCGGCCATGCAGCCAAGACTGCAACCTGTCCAAGCTATGGGCTGCAGCCTCTCCAGGAGAATTCTGTGGGAAAGCATGTCAAAAGCTTTACTCAAGTCTGGGCAGATATATCCACTGCCTTTCTCTCATCTATTAGGCAGGTCACCTGCTGATAAAAGGAGATCAGGTTTGGCAACATTCCCAGAAAAATACTGAACTTCCATGGAGGTGAAAGAGAGAGCTTCTTAAGGAGTATGTGAATAAGCACAACAGATCTAATCCTCACAGGAAATACCAGATGCAGAGTGGGTTCAGCTACTGAACTGACTTCCTCAAACACTAGAACATGGTGCAGCCATTTAGACTATATGGGCAATGCTACTGTACATTAAAACTATAAGGTAAGTACATGTAACAGATTTAACTTTTTTTCCTGATTTTAAACAAAGAAGGGGCAGGAAACGCAACACTTATCAACAAAATGCCTTTAATATTTTCATGTGATGAGGTGAATCCCAGCTATGGCATTATTCACCCTAATTATGCAAAGTAAACAGGTAACTGCAACAGCATTAAAAGTTGATTTTTTTTCACACATTCAGGTTAAGGGCACTAAACTTTTCCATGAAAAGAAAAAAATAGGAAAGGTAAATTTAAATTTAAAATTATTTCCATTATGTAAATTTCCTGTTGAAAGAAGTTATTTAGATTGTCTTCCTCAGGAGATCCCTTAATTTTTTCTAATTATAGTACTGCATTTTCTTCTCAAGTACGTTTTATTGAGCTTGTTCCAGAATTCATTGTCACCAATAATAGTGTGTAACACTAGTGATTCTGGCTGATAAATATGCCCATTACTAAGTTAGGTATGTTATCTAAAAACTGACTTTCATAAAAAAATTAAGTAATTCTTGAGAGGATTCATATCTTGTTTTTATTTGGGTTCATTGGCTGATAAATCTCAAACAGACTATATGATTAACGTTTATGTCTTATTATGACTTGTGTCAGAAACAAGTGATAAATCTTGTTCACCATCTCCATTGATACCCATTTCAAATTCTCTAAAAATCTTCATGCTAGCAATTTCAAAATCACTATGCAAAGACCCAAATACAGTCCTAAAAGCCGTTCTGTTACTGTCTTTATTCCTACCTAAACTCTCAAGTCTCGACTCACCTTCCCAGATTAGGTTACGTATCCATTTATTTTAACTAAGATACTAGAATCAGGCATTTGGGAAACAAGAGGTACATCCATTGTCATCACTGATACATGTTGTAAAGCATTTATAGGCAGTATGTGATGCTTGCTCATTTAAAGTATTTCCAAATAAAGAGAAACTCACCTGTCCTGCATGTGATTCGGAACCTGGTCTACAACCAAATCCTCCATCAAAGTTCATACAGGACAAAACGAATTCTACTGCTTTTCCCACATCAATAGCATCCAGCTTTCCCTGCAAGTCAGAAAATAACTAATGCACTTGATCTTCTACCAAGCTGATCTTCTGCAGAAACTTCAGCAGTACCAAAGAGCAGTACCAATCGATTCTCTACTTGTGCAAGTGATGGTTTAGGACTTACCAGAAGTGCAAGAGTTGCTGCAGCACAGAAAGAGAACCTTGTATCTATTTCTCCTATAATGTGGGGGATAAGGAATGAAATCAGATTATTTATTCAACAAACATACATTTAAATCACTATTGAAAATACAGAACAAAATGCTAAAATCCTAGGTTCTACATAAAAAAAAAATCAGCTAAAATAGAATATCCCCCCATACAATTTAATTTTCCAGCTTACCAATTATTTCCTCAGTAATTTAGAAAATATACATTACCATTTAAGTCACCTGTATGTTTTACTATGCATAAAAGTCAATGACTCATTTAGAGCTGGACAGCTATATATCCAAATCAATTCAGCTAGTGGTAATTTACAAACAACTGTTTAGTTTTAGAGTTTATCTGTAGTGCTCTACAGACAGTTGCAGAACAATGGAAATGATGCAAAAATAATCAGACAGCTCTTGCTTTGCCCTAAATCCAGGCAGAAGTAGAAGCCATTTCTTGTTTTAGGGGAAATCTAATTAAAGTTACAAGGCTTCTTTTGCATATTTGTACCTGGAAGAAAAACTTAAGCTCCTACACCTATAACAGAATAATTGCTTGTCAAGTCCAATACAACTCTTGTAGCACAAACTCCAGGCAATTAATACTTGAAGTCATAATTTAAATGAGCTGCAAACATTCTGTTTCTCGGTCGAACTTTTGCAAGACTTCTGTTCTTAAGAAATTCACAAGCTGAAACACATAAACCAAACATCTCCTGCTCCATCCTACATTAGGGATCACACTCCCTCAGCTGCGCCTCTTGGAATACTTCAACAAAAAGGGTGCAGCAAACTATGAACCAATTTAGCACACAGCATATCATCTACCTTTACAGTAGCATATATACTGCTAAGATCTCAGTTGCTGAATTTTACCTGAACAAGAATGATATGCAATAGATTTTCTTAAAATTTAGGTCTTCCGTAGTGATAAATACCTTGAGAGTGACTAAATATTTATGCCACAGCCTAAAAATGCTGTATTTGTTCATAAAGAATTTATATGCAGAAACAAAATCAGTATTAAGAGAAGTTAATGAGTACAAATCCAGTTTTTCTCACTCCCACACAGTGAAAAATCCTTTCATATTTAACATGGATATAGGTCATTACTAACTACCATCAAATAGCAAGGATAAAATGTTCCTTTATGAAACAGTGTATCTAGTATTTCAAAGTACTGTTAAGTTAAAAATGCCCGAAAGTTTTCTTTCAAGACACTTTATTCTTTCAAGACACTTTATTCTTAATACAAGAATGGAACTGAAGTTGAGAATATTTATGAAAGGAATGAAACATAATTCTGTCCTTCACAAACTCTTCTTTTTCACGACTCAGAAAATAAAAGTGTTCATATATACTACATATGCAAAAAGACCATCCAAGGAAACTTAAGTTTACAGACTTACACAAGTCAACCTAGACACTACATTTAAAAGATCTAAAAATTACCCCATTCGTCTCCAGCAAATGATCCATCTTCTTTCTGCAAGCTCTGTATATATTCAACAATTTTATTTACATCAACTACATGGAGACTATCATATAAAATAAGAATCTGGGAGGGGAAAAAAAGGACACAGTAATTATCAAAGAGGAGCAAAAATTTTAAAAATTTATTTCTTAAAAAAAAAAAAAATCAGGGATTTATAAAAGACTTGATTTAATTAACTCTGAATACTATTTAGTAAGGTTTATTAAACTTTTTTCCCACTTTAGTAGTTAATCTCTGCACTGTAGATTATCTGTCTAAAACCTTTAGGATATTCTCAAAGGGAGATACAAGCAATTCAAACTGAACTCTTTCATGCTTTGTTACTTTCCAGTGTTGAGGTCTCCTTTCAAAAGCACAACCAGGTTTATTTATTTTATGTTAGCAATATGTAGAACAGAGATTTGATTATGGTCAATATTGTAATGGGACAATGACACCTTAGATGTACCAATCTGTAGTTGTGCACTGCGACTACTTGGATATGTGTATGTTAAGTTACTAACTCCACTTACAGTGCAAACTTGTCAACAATTACTCGTTTCAAATTATTAGATTTTTATTTACATTAAAATTTTAAATATAACTAATAGAACCAAAATGCAATAATTTAAGTATGAACAATATCATTATACACCAACTGTACAGTGCATATATTCTGGAAGAAAAATAAAGGTTATAGTAGGGAATACAATTTTCCAAACCACTGCTGATTTAAACCAGCAAATCTGTATGACACAATATCATGTGAAAACAACACTACTGCTCCTGACCCCTATCTGACTTAATGTTTTTACTCATACCTTGCAAGTCAGTAAAGACAGTAAATAAGAATTTATTACACATCACAAAATGGAAAAAAACACAGCTGAAACGAAGCAATATTATAGTACCTATCTGAAAAACACTGGACACTGTGACTTTAAATCTAGTTAGCTGGAATCTTTCAATTGTTAGCTAAAATTGAAGTCAAATACAATATAAGTCTTACGGAAAATTCCAAAAAAAAAAGAACCTACAACTCCAACAGAAAATATGTAATCACAACATGCACCCCAAATGCAAACCTGAACAAATTACTATTAACTATGATCACAAGAACATATGATGTGACCCTTTAAACATCCTGGATACGTAGACAGGACTAAACGGTGTTTGTTCACTAAGACCATGCATACTCATTAAGATACGCTGGTTAAGTTTACCATAAAAACTTTACATCAGCATTTGGGAACACTTTTTCAGTTTGGACAGCTACAGTTCAATTTAGTTAACATGAAACTATCTCCTAGTAATATCAAGTACATATTTAAGAACTAACATATCTAATATGTAAGGTAACAACCTCAAATTGTACCCCCTTATACTGAATTGGAATTTGCGAAAGGAGCTGGATTGGACAGTTTGGAAAAGTTCAGACATCACAGCCTGGAAAAACTTTAGTGTCCTGATTCTCACAGTGTATTCAGAGTAATTCTAGTGCTAAAGTGGTAATAATGATCAACCTTAGAGCATCCTGTCCTACCTAAGGGGTTCAAACCCAATATCTTAAATCCAGCCTACTTTCTGCCTAGAAAGGAATGCCGTATTGTTTTTTTTTTTGTAATGCCATTAAAATACTTCATCCATAAGACTGAATGAGAGACACACCCTGCAAGCAATCAAGCTAATTGTTCAGAAGTGTTTGAGCCTTTTCAGTACCTTTCCACACAATGGCTTGCATCAGCAGAGCAAACCAAAACAAAAACCAGAACAAAATAAAGGCATGAGCTATAGTGAGAAAATAAGTCTATAATGGAGATAGTTGCAGTGAAAAAATAAGATTGAGAGTTACTTCTTATCAGGGGGAGCATATGCACCAAATAAATTAAATCTTCAACAGACTAGTATAATTTTTAAATTATACACCCCAAAAAAACTCATATAAAAATAAAAAATTTTGCTCTTGTTCTGGTCATACTTATCTGTCACCTCAACATACACTAAGAGGAATTTATAAAATCAAAAATTATCTATAAAATGTTCTAGTAAAACCTGTAGCTAAGGAGTATTCCAAGATAACTTACAAAACTGGCAACAATGCAGTAACCATTAATTGACCATTAAAACATTCCCAAATATGACAATTTTTAGAAAGTGATACATCTAAATCCTACAGTTTTGCCCATTAGATTCTTTTTTTATTAAGATACTGAAAACATTTTTGTCATGGGCTTCCAACAGTAACTGGTTCATAAATCTGCAATCATCAAAATCCTAATCACAAACACTTTTTTCTAAAATAACCCTCCTACATTTACCTGGACAGCACTGAGGGTATACAGAAGATGAGGATCATGACCTATGCTGGCACTTATTCCACCACACTCATGTTGACACGATTTGATGAATGACAGAATTTCTTCTTTGTTCATTCGGTGCAGCTGCCCCATGAGATCCATTGCTGTCAGTCCCCAGTACACACCACTCATCCTCAAATACTCCGACATACAGTATTCCTAAACAGTGCATTATTTTAGTTCTTGATCAGATAAGCACACCATCAATGGAGGGTAATGAAAATACGTTAGTTAACTTTCACAAATAGCTTCTAGTTAGTCAACTATTTTCCAACCATTTAGCAACTACGCATCAGCCACTCACAGATATTCTGAACATCATGCACATGTGTATATACACATACATACGGGAAAATGGACATGTAGATACCAACACGTACTACATTCCCTTCCTTCCCTGTATTTTTCTAGTTCAAACCGTCAAGCTCAATGTCAAATTAGCCACAAACAAATAGCTGTGCACCAGTTCACTTCAGATCACTTATTATCTTGAGATTCAAAGAAGCCCTCAAATTGCCACAAGTCTATTTCCAAGTGCCAAAACTCTCACAATTTAAAGTTGCACTAGGGAGTGAAATTTCATGTTGAATTCTCTTACATTGATTACATCACCTGCACTACATAAATATTATTTTTACATGCACTACAACTGAAAGCAACAGTCCTTGGCATGCTCTTGAGAACAGTAAAGGTAACCGCAACTTCTCTTCATGTACACAGTTATTGATAATTTTTACCTGCTAGAAGTGGAATCCCATTGTTGTAGACTACATCCAACCACTTATGACTGTAAAATTGATATAAGTTGTCCCATCAAAAGAGTAACATGCAAATGCAACTCTGCTTGTGCATTCTAGTGGATGAAGAAGCTAGTAGCTTGTTTCTCAGGTCTCAGAGTAATTTTAGAGCTAAAATGATAATCTTCAAATTTATAGTCAGATAATACATGCCAAAACTCATCACAGACCTAGAGACATTAGCAAGGGCGCCTTTATTTTATACTTTGGACTGCAGGGTAAAAAACAATTAGCTTAACCATCTAACCTTAAACTCTGAGCCAATAAATAAAGGCTATTACTGTTAACAAAACCACAGCTGTGCCGTAACAAACTGATACCTACATAGTCATCTTTCTTTGTTCCATATGAAGCTATATAGTCCGCATGTTTTTCTGAAAGTAATGTGCTTGGGGCATCGGGTTTAATTATAACATCCTTTTGCGGTGTCCCCTGTAAAAAGCACCAATAAGTCAGTTGCAATGTCAGGTCAAAACGTTTTAGCAACTTGGTATAAAATAGCCAACACCGGCGGCTCTGACCCTGGGGAAAAACATCTCTCTAGCTATTTTGAGCCTAGGTCAGGTTGCGCATCTCACGCCATCACTGTTCAGCCTGGCTAAACCCTTCCCCAGGAAAGGCTACGAACCGAACCTTGCAATAAAGCTAAGAAATAACACTAACTCGCCAAGAATAACCTGAAGTGCCGAACGCAGAAGCCCTTCCCCGAGCCCGGCCGTGCCGCCCCGCGCCCCCGGCCCATCCCGCGTGCTCCGTGGGCCGCCGGAGAGGCGAGCGCCACTCCCGTCCCTCCGAGAGGACCCAGTGCAACTCGCGTCTCTCCAAGGCCGATACAGCCACGCGCTGGAAAACAAAGCGTTCCCGCAGGCGAGACGCGCCGCAACACCGACCCTCTACCCACCATATTCTCCGCACGCACAGGAAGAGGCAAAGCGGAAGGCGGCGGCCGGCGGGGCCTCGCTGCGCCCGCCCGGCCCCGCCCGGGCCCCGCCCGCCGGTGGCTGCGCAGAACCGAGCGGCGTTGCGCACCCCGGGTCCGTTGTGCCATTTAGGGGCCCGGCGGCGGCTGTGGTCTTCTGGCTTGCCGCAGATAAAGTCTACTCTGAAACAGGTAGTAAATTTAAAGTACACTAACTCCAGCTGTGCACTTTCTTGCATCACAGCAAATACGACAGCGTTTAGAAATAACTTCGGTTTCCTTCCTCAGCTCTATGAAAAAGCAAATCCAAGAATTTAGTCGCAGGTAAAATGGGTAAAGATAACTGTCCTTTTGCTCAAAACCGTCTTTCTTGCTTCCTAATTAAAATTGCCTTGGGTGATTCTGTTCATGATTACCAACTCTTGATTCCCCCTGAACTATACCAGGCAGGAACATCAAAAAAGTAGTAGTATGTATATGTTGCATAGGAGAGTCAAAAATAAGGTCTTACATATGTCAAATACTTACCAAAGATGTTGCATTATGACTCTTCCTGGAGGAAAGTCAGTAATTTATAGAGACTAAATGTTTTCTTTAAAGAACTGGTTTTCCAGGTAGCTTACCCAAGAAATAAGGATTGCAGAGCTTATACCTGATGATAGTAGTAGTACCATCCAGTAAATTCAGATGAAATATGAAAGAGACCAGACACGGGCAAGGACATTTTGGAATGAAATTGGAAATTACTTAATAGAATTATTGAGGTTTGAAGATACCTCTTGAAATCATGGAGCACGACCCACCTACGCCAAGTAGGCTTAGCTGCAGCAGGTTATTCAAGACCACTATGTGTTGAGTTTTGAGTGTCAAATGGAGACTCCACCACCTTTGCCAGCATATGACTTCCCTCACAATAAAAAAATAAGTTGTGTTCCAGTGGAATGTCATGTATTTTAATTCATCCCCATTGCCTCTTGTTAATGGGTACTATGAGGCTGGCTACATCCTCCTCATTACATCCCATAAAGTATTAATGCACATAGATAAAATTACCTGAGCTTTCTCTTGTCCAGGCTAAAAAGTTAGCCTCTTCTCACATGACAGATGCTTCAGGTCCTTAATATTTTTGTGGGCATGTGCTAGACTCCCTCCTTTAAGTCCCCATCTTTCTTATACAGGGGAGCCTAGAACTGGATGCAATACAG
Source organism: Euphonia xanthogaster (assembly GCA_034509185.1). Lineage (NCBI taxonomy): Eukaryota > Metazoa > Chordata > Aves > Passeriformes > Fringillidae > Euphonia > Euphonia xanthogaster. The sequence continues at coordinate 30,100 of JAYDZK010000006.1, forward strand.
CCTCATGTATCCAGTAATTTGTTCAAGAACTCCAGGGAATGTCTATTCTTTCTGCCAGCCTTGCCAAGAAAGGTCTATCCAAGGTTATAAAAAAAAAAAAAATCCTAATTCCTTCTTTTTGGCTGTTCTTGCTGCAAGCATAGTTAAGTATACACATTGATGAAAAGGAAAAATAGGTTTATATATACAAGAAAGACATTAAGCTGTTAGCATCCAAAGGAGGGCAGTGAAGATGGTGAAGGGCCTTGTGGGGAAGCTGTATGAGGAGCAGCAGAGGTCACTTGGTTTGTTCAACCTGAAGAGTCAGAAGGGAGACTAATCACAGTCTACAACTTCCTTGTGAGGGGAAGAGGGGCAGACATTGATCTCATCTCTGTGGTGTTCAGTGACAGAACCTGAAGGAATGGTTGGAGCTGAGTCAGGAGGTTTAGGTTTGGTATTATGCGAAGGCTTTTCCCCCAGAGGATGGTCAGGCACTGAACAGGCTTGCCAGGGCAGTGGTCACAGCTCCAAGGCTGCCAGAACTCAAGCATCATTTGAACCATGCTCTTGGGCATTGAGTGGGATTTTTGTGCAGGGCCAGGAGCTGGACTTGATGGTCCTTGTGGGTCCCTCCCAAGTCTGCATACTCTGTGATTCTGTGTTTAAATATACCGGATTTTAAATAAAAAAACATATTGTAAGCCATTGTTAAGGGAAAGCTACACATTCTCACTTGAAGTGATTCACCTTCATTTAATATGTACATGCTTCAGAGTGTAAAGGCCAGACTCTGACTAGTATATAAATCCCCAGCACAGACGCACACAGACAATAGCAATGCAGGCCTTCCTGCTGCTCAACTGGAATGGCTGTTCAGCTGCTTGGGGCAAGAGCATAGAGAAACTGAAATACAGCTATTAACGTACTTCAGAAATAGTATTTTGGGTTAGTTGTCCAATGAAAGTGATATGACAAGCAAAATTAATACAAACCAACCACACTTCTCTTAAAAATATTTTATTGAAATGCAGCATTGACTGTCAAAAATTACACTCTGGTTATTTTATACTGAGAACAGAATCAGTGCTTAATAATGAATGGAATAAAAAAATTTGAAGGATTTTGTTTTATCTCTTTTTAATTCTATTGAGAAACACACTAAAATCTTCTTCCATAAGAACACAGAACACTACAGCAGCAAGAGACACACTTTATACATTTCTTTAAGCCTTAAATTTGCCAACATGTTCACGAGCTATGATCATCCTTTGAATTTGAGCAGTTCCCTCATAAATCTGAAAAGAAGAATTGCAATAATGTTACTGGGTGATTTTTAAAAAGGTTTTAACAGGTATACATTTGTAAACCTCTGTGGCACTAATCCAGTGTGGATTAGGATGTGCAGGAAGACAGAAGAAAACAGAGAAAATTCCAGTGTGCCGGAGTAATTACAGTGGGCTAAATTAAATGTCAATCATACAAGATACTGAGAAAGTCTTGTTTTCTCAGGTGCTCCTATCTAAAGTCAGTAGGGCTCTCGTGAAAATAGGTGACAACATTCCTCTTATTTAAGGAAGAAAATACATTATTTAGATTTTTCAAAGTAGGATCTGAAATCAGGGTAGAGGGGAAGAATGACTTGTCCTTAAGTGTTTTCTTTAACTAGCCTTTCAAGGTCATACCATATGTTGTCTTTGATCCATTTATTTTCCTTCCTTCTTGTTAACTAGTACTCTCTCTCACAGAGTTTTGTTTGTGGTTTCCTTTATTCTTGCATTTTCTTCTAGAAACAGTCTGCATCATGCCTCTCTTCTGTTTGATTGCTGGCAGCAAAGTCAAAAATAGACAAAAAAGCACCTATGAAGTTCTAATGCCAAAGGAGGATGTACGCTCCACAGGCATACTGCAGTGTAATGCAAGGGCTGAGGCAACATAGTTTAGAGGTTTTAATGTTTCAGCTCCCAGTTCAGCCAGAACTTGGTTTGGCAAAGTGCTGGAAATCATGCAAATTCAGTTCTAGAAATAATCTTTCCAGGAACCTTAAAGAGCATTTTAAAAATAAGAATGCTATAACCTGTGTTCACATTAGTGTTCTGGTTCAGAACAAGCTGTTGATTCCAAAGGTGAATTCTCTGCTGCTGCTTACCCCATGCTGATCCAGTCCACAGAGCAGACTGTGTTTTTTGAGTACTAGGTGGCTTCTGAAACCAACTGAAATGGAAGCTCTGCTTTCTCTCTATACTAAACATTCACCAATCCCTAGAAAAGCCATAATGGTACAAGCCTACATCTGGACCCTAACAGTTGGATGCCTGTCAGTGACATACATTCCTAGGGACCAAACAGGCTTGCTATGAACTCAGCCTGCTCAAACTGCTCAGAGTGTAGCTGCCAGGGTCTCCACAGCTGCTCCTGCAGTCTACCAAACTGCTCCTATTGCACTAAATTTGCACTTGCTGATGAACACAGCCATGGAAATCAATCAAAGATATCACAACTCACAATCTCATTAAGTAATTACAGGAAAGGTTTTGGTTTATAAGCTGATGGAAATAGTTTCAAGACTCTCTGACAATTAAAGAAAGGAAGTTTTCCAAATTTAAGAGTTTCCAAACCTAAGAGTTTCTACCAAAGTAGCCAAGATTTCTAGCCGGACAAAACTAGGGCACAGTAAGGACATGTAAAACTGTTATCAGTAAACACAATAAAAGGATTGTGTATAGCAAAAAAGATCAAACATATGAAAGATAATTTGAAAAATCAAGTTTTTCTGGATGCAACGTATGGCCAAAAGTATATACCATCTGGAATTGAGCAGTAACACAGCAAAGCACAGTGAAGTGTAAGATATAATCAGGAGACACGGACAAAATAATTGCAAGACAAAACCCTTTCCTGACTTCATTTGGGGATGAAATGGAACTGACAGTCATCAAAAATTTAATACTAAATCTGATTAATTACAAAACCAAGCCTACTTAGCCATGCATTTGGATCACTGTAATGAAAAAACTACATAATAATGGAATTTTGTCAAATCAATCTCAATCAATCTGAGTTTCAACCCTCACACCATCATTCTCTAAAAAAGCATGCAATCTGACAGGAAAAAAATCCCAATCATAAATTTCAATTAGTCATTCATTTCCTCACTCACAGAAGTGAAGTTAGTTATAGGGACCTTTAGATTCCAACAGAGCAGTTGTCTTTCCTTAAACTGAGAAAAATAAATTCTTGGCTAGTGGCAATAATAGTTTGCATTTTGAAGTCAGCTGTAAGGCAAATATTAACTGCCTAGAATCTTGGATTGACAGCTGTTATAGCTAACAATCATTAGAGGTTATGGTCTATGTGCATTTCTTGATATCATCTACTTTGGTATGTTTTATCTAGTCACGATTAGTGTTAGATGTCAATGAAGATTACTGGTTTTGCTGAATGAAATTAAAATATTCTTGCTGAGTGAAGAACTGCAGCACAGTATATGCCAATATACTAATTACAACATCACATGGAATAATTTCTTGACAGTAACACTGCAGTAAAAAAACTGGGGATTACAGCAAACTATGGGCTAAATATGAGCACAAAAGGGTCTTGTTAAAAAAGTGGATAATCACTCTAGGTTGTGTCACACTTCTGTTGATACAACATATGCAAGGTAATCATTTTACATGTCATGGTACCAGCTGGCATAGGGTTAGTAGCTGGTCCAGTACTGTGTTTTGTGAGAATAGTGTTGGTAACACGTTCATGTTTCAGTTCTTGCTCTATAGTGCTTACTGCAAATCCAGGACTTTCAGTTTCCTATGATCTGCCAGGGAGGAGGTGCACAAAAAGCTGGAAGGGAGCATGGCCAGGAGTGCTGACCTGGAATGGCCAAAGGGGCATTTCATGCCATAGAGAGTCACACCCAGTATATAAACTTAGGGGGAGTTGACCAGGAGGGTGCAGATTGCTATGGGTGGATGGGGTGGGCATTGGTTACCAGGTGGTGAACAACTTTATTGCGCATCACTTGTTCTTCCTGGGTTCTATTCCTATCTGCCCCTCTCTTTTATTATTATAAGTTACTTTATTTCAATTATTAAACTTATTATTATTAAATTTATTTCAATTATTCTCACTGCATGAGATTTACCTTTTTTTTTTTTTTCAAATTCTCTCCACCATTCCTCAGGAGCAGGGAGGAGAAGGGAATGAGCAGTTTCCTTGTGTGGCAACTTAGTTGCCAGCTGGGTTTAAACTACACCACCATGATACTCAATACTGTTGATACCTCAGCCCCAGCATTCTATGCAGCTTATAATACCAAAGTTTCAAACAGAAAGTTTAATGGAAAAGTAAAACAAAAACCCCAACCAAACAAAATACACCTCTTCCCTCATAAGTCATTGGGGTAAGAAACTGCTTTAGTGTTCAGGCTAAGAAGACAGCTGAACTATATGCAGACATCAGTCCAGGATACAGACAGATGGTCAAAAGTTTTGCATCTCTGGAGATTTTCAAGAACGGTATGATATGTACACCACTTCTACTTACAGAATACCAAAGCAAGCATTGGTATTTTGATCTTTTTCCCTAAGAGTTCAAAGACTTCAAAATTGACAATCCAAGAATTGCAACGAGTTTCCAAATTAGGCGGAAAAAAAACCCCAAAACCCACACAATAGAATTTATTTCTCTTATGCGGTTTCAGTTTTCGTCAAGTGCAATGACTTTAGTATGAAGTAATTTCCTGATTTGAAGTAATTTCCTGATTTGAATCACTGTTTCTTTAAATGGAAGGATTACTGCTTTAATTCTAAAATTATTTTTTTAATATGTGTACATCATGATTTGAAGTAGGTAGCCATTACTTTATTCTGTATAAAATCTATGCATTATCACTTTCTCTTTTACTCACCTGGTAGATTTTAGCATCTCTCATTAGTTTTTCTACAGGATATTCAGTATTAAATCCATTTCCTCCAAAAATCTGTACTGCATCTGCAGCTACTTGGTTTGCAATGTCACCAGCAAATGCCTTTGCAATGGAAGCATAGTAGGTATTCCTGCGACCGGCATCAACTTCCCATGCAGCTCTCTGGTAAGCCATCCTAGCGAGTTCAACTTTCATTGCCATTTCAGCAAGCAAGAAAGACACTGCTTGGTGCTATGATGAAATAAACTAGGTTAATATTGCCTGCTTAAAACTCTATGACATACAGGAAGGATAAAATCTCCTTAATGCAGTGATTTTTTTCAAAAAACTCAGTAAGTCGTACGAGAGAAGTTTTACAGAACACGCATCACGCTCTCATATATGTATGTTGAATTATACTCTTAAGTTTCCGATTTCCAAATCCATTTAGTCATAGGGATTAAATACTGATGAAACAACAGATGAAGCTGTTCTTTCCTATTTGTTGGTATTTATCTTGTTGTTTATTCATATTTTTTCAGAACTGGTAAGCAGCATGATGGGCAACGTATTCTCTTGTGTTACAGTGGTATTCTAATGTATTCTAATACTATATATCTTGTTCCACATACTTCAGATGTTTTCTTCTTTCCTGAAAATCCCTCTTTATTAGTGCTGAAGAACTTAAGTATGCCCAATTGGTATGTAAGTTATGAGCTTTGGGGCAGAGTTTTCTTTCTGCTTTTCCTACTATCTTTGATAAGTTACCAAAAACTCTTGAAGTTACCACGTAGCTAAGTTTACTTACAGCGCAACCTATATACTTGGAAACCACAAAATGGCTGAGGTATAATATAAAAACTAAGGAAATATAAATATCAAGGAATAACCTTGAAAAATCAGTAGCAGTACATCTGGTGTGAAAACATAAGCTTTTATTACATTGTCTGCCCCCACACTTACTTCAACAATTGGTTTCCCAAAGGTTTTTCTCTCCAAAGCGTATCTAGTAGCTTCATCAAGGGCTCTTTTTGCTAATCCAACAGCACCAGCTGCTACCTAAATTTAATACAGGCCAGAATAAAATATCAGGAATTCCTGCTATATTCTATAACCTATTTTTTTTTTCTGATACTTACGGGTGGTCTGGTCTTATCAAAAGCTCCCATTGCGATTTTAAAGCCAGCTCCTTCAGCTATCAATACATTTTCTTTTGGGACTCTCACATCTTCAAAGACAATGCCTCTTGTATCTGAGCAGCGTTGACCCATATTCATTTCCTGAAGTGGGAAATTTACAGATGTGCTACTGATTTGGATTATTCAAAGGTACATTATGTTTTCATTTTTTTGTTGACTCAAAGCATAGTTTTTCTTCCCCAAAACATCTAATCTAAAAATTACCACACGCAAGACAAGTACTAGTTTTGTATTTGGAGACCAGCATGCCCTTCACTTGTCTAAGCTGGGCAGCTTACTTTCTCCTTATATGAAATTAGTTCTGTCACTGTAATCTGTCTTCTTGTGTTCTTCTAGTTCAACTATCTTTGAGATGCAAGTAGAAAAAGGAAAGAATCTAATATGCAGGAAGTACAGGTATAGTACAAGTGAATAAATAAATAAATGAGCTTTTCAAGTTTTCAGATTTCTTGCCTAATGTTCCACATTCAGTTTTACCTACTATTAAAAATAGTAATTTTTGTAAAGAGAGTAGTAGCATCAGTATCTCTAAGGCCTCTTCTTTGACCAGCACTAGCTAAAATTAAAACTCACTATGTATGTATTTGCAGTCAAAATTGTCCAGCTTGCTTATTTTTTCAAGGCATACTACTTCTCATTTATTGGCACCTGCCAATATAGTCATTCTCAAAGACTCTTTGAAGACGTTCAAAGTAGTCATCTTACTTTAGACCATTCTGAATAATTCCTTTTCTGAATTAATAGCTTTAAAATTATGTTTCATGCATAGTTCCTCTATGTTGTAAAAATGAAAAGATAAGCATACATAAGCACATAAGCGTATGAAACTGTTCAGTTGTGTAACAGTCTTTTTTCTTAAGTGGTACATTTGTTTTATTGTTGATTTAGAACTGAACAACAATTCCTGGCTTGTCGAACAAGAAATACAGTTTTCACCTTTCTTCCAATTTGTATCCCTGGGCTATCTGCTTCCACAATGAATCCAGTAAAGGCTTTGCTTGCAGGAGCTTTTGAATCTGGATTTGTACGTGCTAGCAAAAAGTACCTAGTGTAAAACAAAGTAGATGGATGCAGTTTATCTCCACAATTAGCAAGATATATTTATCTAGCACTTTAAACATTTTTATGTGCATTTCTACCATATAAGAAATTCTGTCTGTGAGTTAACAGCCTTTCTTTCTTGCCCATCCTGAAAATAAAATGAGAGGGAGCAAGTGAGTAGAAGTTTCAAAGATTCAATATTTCATAAAGTTACTCAGATCAACATGCAATATTCCCTACCTTTTCCATGTATTGTAAGTCTTTATGATACTAACAGCTTCCCAAATAGTACAAAAGAAACCTATTCATAGCATGTACATAAAAATTAATGCTTAGGACATAATTTCTTGGATGTAAAGTTATAACCTGATTGCAAAGATCTTGATTTTGTTTTTCTAAGTGTAAGTTGTAAATAAGTATTTCTCTTAAAAATTAAACAGCTGTAAATCAATTCTATGGTATTCAGTAAGGTCAGAAGAAATCTGATAGATTGTCTTTGGTGGGTCTGCCTTTAACAAGAAAATAACTAGAAAATTCCATTTTTGGGTAAGTGTATAAAGTTTCTTCCACTTGAATTCAGGGAAATTTCTGTGTTGTGAATCAGCGAGATGTAAGACATGATTTAAGAGGTTTACATTGTAAAAGCACACTCCAGACAACACAAGCCATATCTGCAATCTTTGACTGACAGATGGAAAATGTCATCTATTCAGAAAATAAAAAGTAACACTGCAGTCTAACAGCATTTCTAGCTTCACTAGGAGTCAGAGGTGTTTCTAGTAGAATCACATTTAATTTTGATAGCTGAAAGATTCAAGAGGCTATTATTGAGTGTGGAGTCATAATGTCATCACTCATTATTTTTTAGGCTTTGCATAGCACTCAAGACTGCATTTGTATACGCTATCCCGATAGCTATCCTCATAAACTGGGCAGAGATTAAAATGTAGTCTGCTGAAGCACAGAGAACATTCACATTTGTTTCTGAAGGATAGCTTTTTAAAGGATTGGTCTTTAAAGAATTTAACTGAGGTTGGAGGGGTGGAGTAAAGCCACAGCATAGAACTATGACACCACTTAACATACCAGTTTGCTTTCCCCCCATTTGTGATCCACATCTTCTGACCATTAATAACATATTCATCTCCTTTCTTCTCAGCCTTTGTTTTTATACCAGCCACATCAGAGCCTGCTCCAGGCTCTGTTACACAGTAAGCCTAAAAGAAATTAAGATGCAAAATCTTGCGGAATAAAAGTTTTATCTTTAGTCAACTACAAATTCATGCAGGTTATGTGCATCAAATTAGTTGTCAAAGGTTTAAGTGAACTGCATGGTAATATCCAAACACCAAACAAACAAAACTCCCCAATAAAACCCTGAAACAACTCTACACATGGCCCCCTCCCCACTGCAAACAGCTGGCCGAGTAAGGGTTAATTTTCTTTATAAATCCATTATAATACATAAAATTGGCTTTTAATCAAACAGAAACATTCTGTAATCCTTAAGTTACTACTTCCAGGATTCAAAAATTCTGATGTGAAAGCTGAGGATCTTTAAAGTCTGAAAATAGGAGCACTGAGTCCTTCAATTTAGGAGGCTTTGTTGTAAATTTACATACATTGCACACAAATCTTTACTTCTTTCTACGTAACAAGTACCGTTTATGTAATATTTGAGATCACAGAGTGTCATTCCCATCCAAGTTGAGGGTCTCCTTACATAAACCTTGTATTTTTCTTAAACATCTGCAACCCTTCTTGAAAGGGAAAAAAACCCTATTATTTTTGGTAAGTGACTTAGGATGGGGATAATTTAATATCTTCTGTTTACTTACTGGATGTATCTCATTAGGTATTCGCTACCTTTCAGTAAATGTCACTGTTTGCACATAAATCAAACAGGGCTAAGTTGTGAGTACATATAAGTGTCGAGCGGAAAAAAAAAATCACAAAAAAAGGAGTAAAAAAAAAAGGAGTAATACAATTAACATGGTTTAGAAACATTCTGCAGTATAGCAGTTATACTTACACACATTATCGGTTCTTCTGTCATTCTTCCTAAGTATTTTTTCTGCTGATGCTCATTTCCTGCAATGATAACTGGCATTTGCTGAAAAAAAAATATTTAGACCGTTAATCCAGCTCTTTCAAGGGCAGAGATTATAGTTTAAGGGATGTAAAAAAAGACAGAACTTACCCCTAGGGAGTTTGCTTCAATGGCGGTTTGAACCCCTGTACATCCGTAAGCTAACTCTTCTGTAATAAGGCACGCTTCAAAACTGCCAAGGCCAAGGCCACCTATGGTTGAAGTATTTAAGTTACTCAAGGGAATTTAAAATATAATGTATTAATATTAATGATTTACACAACATACTTATGAAAGTGTATTATTCCACATACATTTGATTGTGTACTGTGTTTGGTTAGGCATTCTCATGCAAGCTTTTTAAATAAATCTTCATCAGAAGAGTAACAGGCGATTTGAAAATTACATGTCATGTGTCCAGAGTTATTGTTTGATTAATATGGGACAACTTGCACAAAGTGGCAAGAACGTACCACTCACATTTTTTTACTACTGCACATTCAAGAATTATGAGTTCCTAGGAAGCAGAGAAAGGGCCCCTAAGCCAAAAGCATTTGGGAACCAAAAAGTGTCCATATTAGTAGACAACCAACGCAGTAATCTGTTTCTGACAGAAGGCAACACTACGGGAAACTGGCCAACACTACATACAAGTACAATAACAACTACCTCAAAAATATTTTCCTGAACTTTCAGGTGACTTCCTCGGTCAAAGAAATAATTCTCTTTGGTATCTTTGTTATGCCAACCCCTGACAGACATCTGTTATATGAATTTATCCAGTGTCTTTTTGAATCTATGTAAAATTTTAGCACCTATATCCTACAGGGGCAATAAGTTGCAAATTAACTCCACACTGCATGCAGAACCATCTCCTTTCGCTTGTTTTGAATCTAGCACCTGCTGACATAATTTGATGCCTTCTAGTTATATTGAAAGGGACCGTGAACCATCAATCCCTTTTCACACTCTCCCATGACACTGACATTTTAGTAATTTCTCCTATAAAGTTTGCATCTCACAAAGAAGATAAAACTTCTATATTCTTTGTCATCCTTTTAGAAACCTTCTCCATTTCCCTAATACTCTCTTGAGATGGAAGGACCTGACTATATAATGAGTTAAAGAGGCAAGTGCAATTTGGATTCAGGAGGCAGCATAATTATGCCCTCTTCTTTTTAATTCATTCCCTTAAGAGTCCCTCTTGACCTTAGATTTTACAGTTTTGACCACTTCTGAGCATTATGCTCATGTTCACAGGATCCAAAGATGTCTTTTCTGAGAGGTGTATCTCAGAAAGGTATTAAGCATACCTTTCCTCTGTGAAGTTCAGATTGATTCTTTCCCTTCACATGTGCATCACTTTTTCTTTCTGGAATCACATTGCCATTTTAACTCTCACTGTCTTCTGTGACCTTTTCCTGCAACTCTCTGAACCAGATCATGTTTTCTATGCCAAATAACTTAGTATTATCAGCAAACTCTATCACCTTTGCAGTTATGCCCTTCTCCATTTATTTATAGACATCCCAAATAGCACAAGACCTAGCAAGGCTGTGCTGCTAATTTTGCCAGTATGAAACCTGATGATTTTTAAAACTTATTTTGGAAGTTCAGGCATTCTCTATCCCCTGCTCACACACTTATTAGCTACTTCAGAGAACTTAAATGATTTTATGAGGCATGAGTTCCTTTCACTAAAACCCTTCTCTAGCATATCATGTTTGTCTGTATCGCTCATAAATCTTATGAGTCAGGACTCTGCTGTACTGCACTTAAGTCTAAACTGGAAAACTGTCCTTCTGGGATAAACTCTTAAATTGCCCCCCCCGTGTCACAGACTAGAACAAAACATGACCTTCTAATTTCTCTGCCTAATCAGCTGACACTGCACCAAGGGAGCATTAAGCAGCTGTAATCATGGTAGAAAAATCTGGTCATAAATTACTAAACCATAATCTGCCTAGTTTGTCTCCTGATTACACCCGCACCTAGTACCACACTTGTATGTGTCAACCTGCCTACTGATTAAATTTAGATTATTCAAGTATGTGACTATTAATGCGACAGTACAGAATCCATAATTACACACAGGAATCTCATCTAATGTCTTTTTGTTGTTTCATTTTACAGATTAAAAAGAATGTTTACTTACCACAGCTTTCCGGTATGTGTGAATTCATAAGACCAAGCTCCCAAGCTCGCTTTATAAGTGGAACAGGATACTGAAACAGACATGGTAAAATCCCCTTCTGATTCATCAGAACCAAAACTTTTAATTTTTTGCAAGTTAAGATAAAAGTCTGTTTTCCCCCAATTTTTCTCTTACACCATAGTAGAATTTACCTCTCCACTTTTGTCATATTGTGCAGCAACAGGAATAATTTCCTCCACAGCAAATTTACGAGCAGTAGCTTGAAACTCTTTCTGTTCATCAGTAAGTTCTATTTTAAAAAAGGAAGAGAAAAAGATCATAAATCCTCTGCTGTCTTTTATTTTGCCAATTGTCAAGACTACGATAAAAAAGAAAACAAGAGCATCCTTCCAGGATAACCCAAGCCACCACTATTTGGGGCTCTCCAGGAAGCAAAAATGTTCAGGTCCCTCTTCCTCCTGGGAGAAAACTTCCATTGTTCTCTGATCAACCCCTACATGAACTTACTTATGTCTGATGAAATTATCCACAAAATATTGAAAATGAAGCAGAGAGGACTGTGTAACATAAAATGTATTACCAAAAGAAATAAGAAGAATGCTGTGCTAATTAAAAGCATAAAAATACAGAGGTTGCCCAAAGATCCTGACTCCTTAATTTCAAACATCTAGCTCTGATCCTCTAAATCTTCTTGTATATATATATATATAGTATATATAATATGCCAAGATGAAGATAAATTTCTTTTTTTACATTTCTTGATAACCAAGTTCAACTATGACCACATTTACGTAGTGTAACATTGAAAACAGCAATATGAGGTAAGTATTCAAAGCTAAAACACTCTGGCAATAAAAAAAACCCCTTATCATAGACATGAGTTAAAAAAAAGAAAATCTTAAGAACACCACAAACATATCTGCCTTGCCTCAGTTAAGGATAAAGGTACTTTGTTTTTCAAACTATTTTTTTACTAGAAATATATTTAGAACAAACACCTTCATTTTAAAATCATGTGAACTAGGATATGATTTCTTTTAAACTCTGCAATTTGCCCGTTATTGTTACATTTCTTTCAAAAACTGTACTACTTACCAAAGCTAAAGCCAGCTCCAGGTTTGCCTACATGTAAGTTTTGAGCAGGTTTACTAGAATAGGCCCTCCATCCATGCCCTGTGATGGTTTGAAGCATTTGCTAGAGAGGAAAAGAACATGAGGTGTAAGATCTTTACAGCTCAAGCCTCCTAAAGCTACTAACCTATCTGCAGCACAACTTTAGACTCCCTCTCTAGAAACCGTGTCACATCAAGTAAAATACAATTACTCCGGTGACAAAAGAAATACTGCCTACATTGTGTTTTCCTCCTGTGGCAAGCAGAATTTACATGAACTGACACCTCTACCAGGAATCTCAGGCTTTAACAGGACCAAGGACGAGTGAAGTGCTGCATGTGCTTTTAAGTATTGTGCAATTGAGTATTTAAAAAATATTAAGCATATTAAAATTTATGTTCACAGAGACACAACAATATATATTTCTTTCATTTATACACACACTCATCAAACTTTATTTTCTGGCCCTCTAGTGAATATCCTATTACTCAATGTTTACCTACATGCAGATTTAGCAAGATTTTAAAAACAACCTACCTATTAGCCAATATATCAGAATATTTCTATAATGTCCTACACTTATCTCTGCTTTCTTTTAATAAGCTACTGCCACTGACACTTGGTGATTATTATTGTCCTCCAACAGGAGAGGCAGCAGACTATCTGAAGTTTATTTTTCCTCCTAATACTTACCACAAATTCATTCTTTTTCATTGTAAACACTTTCTCTGCTTTTTCAAGTTTAGAGCCCCAAATATGTTGCTACAGGTATTTTCATAACGTCTTAATACTGTGCAAAAACATGTCTGAATTTGTTTTAAGAGGCTGGTTTACTCTCTTCAAGAGCTATGAATCTCTGAAATGTTTGAAAATTAGTGAAAAATATGAAATTGGATAATTTTTTAGGATGATCCAAATCAATATTGCAAACCAAATTTGCCTAAACACTAAGGAAAGGCTTCTTCTTGATTTTCTTCTGTGAAAATGTAGACTTTTTTTTAAATTGTGATCAGAGCAGTCACTTCCTAGCATTAAAAAAAATAAAGAATTACTGATAGTAACGCAAAATATATCACAGAAATTTTACTGGGAACTCTAGAAGACAAGGACATTACAGAAAGTTACACAGCTGGGGAGGCAACAAGTACCTTCAAAAAAGTTATAGTAGATAAACTGTGCTCTTAATAATAATGCTATATGATAGATGGTTATAACATAGCACAAGAAGCATGACGAATTCTGCCAATAATAGGTATCAACACTAAAATACCCTGAACTCTAATTCCGGTGTTTTGAAGCCGTCTCCACCGTTAAATGGACAGGTGCCAGACACACTTGGCACGACGCGGCCTTTGCCACATAAGGACCCCCAGGGCTGTGAAGTATCTCCATTGAGGAGCATCAAATGGCAATACCGATTAGAACCGTGAGGATTACGGCCATAAACTCGGGTAGTACTGCAAGGCAGGAAAGCAGCGCAGCGGGTGGATTCCAGCCCCGCCGGCTCTCCACGCCAGGGCAGCCCCTACGCCGGCAGCTGTCCCGACAGTCCCAGCGGGCGGAACGCGGGCTGACCCTGCCTCTTCCGCCCTTCGCCCCCTGCGATCCCGCGGCCCTCCCCCGCCGCCCGGGCTCCCCCGGCCGCTAGCAAAGGCAGCGCCTCGGTTCGGTTCGGTTCGGTTCGGTTCGGTCCGTGCCGTGCCGTGCCTCTCCCTGTGTCCCCCGAGCGTTCACCCGTCCGGGCCGCTCACCCGCGTCGCCCTCAGCGCAGCCATGTCGGCGGGAGAGCCCGGCAGCCGCAGCAGCTTCGCCGGGGCGGTGCTCGGGCGGGCGGGGCGGTGCCCGCGTCACCGAGGGGCCGAGGCGCTGGGGAAACCCTGGACTCGACCGCCCCGCCTTGCTCTGCCCCTGCGAGGAAAGCCTCCGGGGAGTTCCTATTCCTCCGCTCGCTCGTGGGAGGAGCGCCGCGCCCCGGGACCGGCCCGCCCCGCCTGTTGGCCCGAACACGGGCACTGTCCGTGCCCCGACTTGGGCCGCTCGCTGCCTGTTTGCTGAGTGTCCTAGGCTGGCTCCAATCACTTACATCATTCACCTGTTAGCAGAAAAGCCTGTGTAAGCCGTTTTACTGTAATTTGTGCCTCAGGGAATCATAAACTCATGTTTCAGAGGTGTGCCAGAAACTGGAGAGTGACTGGACCTGGCGCACGGGAGTTCTAATTGTCAACTGTGTTGATAGTTACATAAAATGTGCTTCTAAATGCTCTTAATTTCGGTTATATTTTAAAGGAAAAGCAATGCTTTTGGAAATTATCTGTGGTGAGTAAAATATATGCTTATGAATGATACTGTTTCACAGCAGTGTTATTTAGGGATTTATTAAAACAAGGATTCCAAGAAAAATGGCAGCCATTGATTTCTCTGTGAATTCCTTATTTGGTGTGAAATTTCAACAAAATTAACAAAATAAAGTATTTTTCTGGAAGCTGGATTTTAAATAACATTTTATTTTGCATAATAATACAAAATAATATGCAACAAATATTTTTGTGTCATTATTGCTTTTTTATATTTGGCTCTTGGTTGCTTGTTTTGTTTCTGACAGTTGACAGTATTGATTTTGTGGTTAATACCAAAGAAACAATTTGATAGAAAACTAGCCATATAAAAGTTATTTGCAGACATATTTATCAACTGTCTGAAAGGAGATTATTGTAATGTTTTATAGACTTCATACTGTTGTGCTTGCAGGTGATTACCTGAGGGAGGCATGTGGGCAGCTTTGATTCAGTGTAAAGGCTGCTGCTTTTTCACTGTAATATCAGGAGATTTTTTTTTTCCCTTTAAGGGAAATGGAGTACTTTAAGGGCAATGGAGTAAAAGACATAAGCATAATTTAAAACTCTGTGTTAAGTATTTTTGAAGATTCTGCACGTTCCTGTTTCAAGTACACCATGCCTTTGGAATGTAAAGCTGCAGTGAGGCTTTAAAAAGCCAGCACTCAAAGTCTGCATTTTGTGTTCCATTTTATATAGAGTTCTCTTCCATAGATCATGGTTCTGAATGTAGTGAGGGAATTTCATTACTGAGCAGTCCATTTTCTGCCTATATATTATTTAACTATATGTGTGGTTTGTGTGTACACAATATCTTTGTATTCCTCAGTTTATTTCTCATTGCAACACTATATTGTGATGGTATATAAGGAAATACGCTAATCTCATTTGAAAGCTTTAAAGTTTTAATTTTTGATTTGTGGCATGGATTATACTGTGCATATTCTAAGATGGCACACATAAAAATCTAAAGATACATAGAGGTCTTCAGAGTATGTGTAAAAAGTTGATGTTGTATGTAATACATCCTGTCATATGTAACAAGCAACTTCACCTGACTGATCATGATTAAACACCTGTAAGAATGCTGTATACTAAACATAGTTGCTAGCTGCAGGAAGTGGTTCAAATCCTACAGTGATCAGAAATGAAACATTATTTCTAGATGCTTTTGAGATTTAGAGATTTTTGAGATGCTTTAGGATGCATAGCCCTTCAGTAGTGAATAAGGTCTTTTTTGAGGTGAAGAGACAGCTTTGAATGGGGTTGAGGACATCCCTAAGGCAGGGGGATTGAATACATCAGTACACTGAGGGAATGTTGACATCAGGAAGTAATGCAAAACAGTGCTATTTGGTTTATCCAGTGAAATGTTGTATTCAAGACCTCAAGAACATTTTGGAGTGTTTTTAAATCCAGCTTGACTGAGTTCCCTAGTAAGGGGTTGGAACACTTTGGGTGCACTCCTAGACCATGTCTTTGAGTAAATTTCATCCAAAAATCAGTCCATGTTGTGTGAGATCTCTCTGTGAATCAAGTAAGACACCGTAAGTAGGGACACTTTGGAAATTCCATTCAAAACTACATTCCTCACCTGAACTGAGCTGCTCATGTAGACAGAGACTGAGAAGGTTGTTGTCTGAAACTGTCAAATTGAAGAAATTGAGTCAGGAATACACCATAACATTTGATGTTGTCCTGGTTTGCCTTACGCTAGAAGCATCTTTGCATGTGAAATTTGCTACTTGCTTCTGAAGACAGATGTCTACTTCCTGGAAGCAAGCTTCTGTAGTAAAAAGCTGCTAACCATCTGTGATCTCCTGCAGGGTTGTAGACCTTAAAGAACAGAAATTGTTCCAGAAAAAGGAAGGAAAGAGTGCATAGAGCCAAGACAAAGGTATTCCAGGACATTTCCACTAAATGACAGGAACAAGTAGGTTAAGGTTCTAAAATCAGTTGCTCACTATGCAGCTTTCACTGATAAAGCTATACCCTTGCTTACCTTCCTTCTGTCCTTTAATATTTTTTTTTTTTGCTACCTCTCTTCACATCTCCTTGGGTAAACGAATGAGAATTCTTTTGGCAATATGTTGTCAACATAGGTTTCCCAACGTCAGTCTGGAGGAGAAAATTCAAAACCCAGATGGTCCATTTCTACTAAGTGCTTGGGATTAGAGGGGTATGAAGGATGGCAAGGTAATTGTCAAAGCCTGAACTAGTAGAACTTTGAGGTTCAAACTTTTTTACATAAGGAGTGAGAATAGATAAAAATTTCCACAAGGTGTAGTTAGATTTTTTTGCCTGTCTTTCTGAAGCAGGAAATACGGCATCTGCCTTTCATTTTTCAAATGCTTAATACTGTGTCATATTTCTTAATTAATATTCCTCTGATAACTTTTACTACAGTAAGAATTATATACTGCACAGTATGTTGCTTTATTAACCTAGAATACTCTCATATATATTAACCAGCTGAATGCATGATGCTTATTGCTGAAATGCATAACTTAGCATTTCAGTAAGTAAATGTAAACACAGTGTTTACAGTAAACACAGTAAGATTATTACATTACAAACTATTGCTCATTGTCATGGTTTAGGAATGGTATTCCCCAATATATTGCTGATGCTGAGAGACTCCAAACTATGCTCGCTCATTCCTTCTTCCCCTCCTCCTGTGGC
Organism: Euphonia xanthogaster; assembly: GCA_034509185.1. Lineage (NCBI taxonomy): Eukaryota > Metazoa > Chordata > Aves > Passeriformes > Fringillidae > Euphonia > Euphonia xanthogaster. The sequence goes on from JAYDZK010000006.1 coordinate 47,597, forward strand.
AGGTGAAGAGAAGAATTCAGCATCTGTTTCTTGGAAGGGTATTCAGGGCAATAAATCCAATGATAAAACATGGAGGGAGACACATTCCTACAGGAGCAAGCTAAATGGATTATGTGCACAAGATTTGACACTGCTTAGTCATAATCTGAGTTTGTGCAGTCAGTTAATATCCTGATCTCTGAATTTCATTTCTGCAAATTACGTATTTTTCCATGCTCCTCCACTAAACATATAAAAGTATAAATTGTATTATGTAATGTTAGATTAGGTTGTAATGCTGTAGTTTAGGAATGGTACTCCCTGATTTAGAGCTCCCTCTATGACTCTTCAAATCACTCTCACTCCCCCTGTGGCAGGCTGGAGAGGAGAACTGGAGGCACTGGAGAACTGGAGAAAAGGTCATGAGTTGAGATAAGACCAATTTACTGGAAACAGCAATGGGATACGAAAAAATACCAATAACTGTAACAATAATAATAAAAGTATGCGAAAGAGAGAGAGTGATTCATACGGAAAATGCTCATTAATCCTGACTACTCCAACCGGAAGCAGCCCCTTCCTCCCACCCCAACAATGGTGAGATGGTAGAGAATAACCTCTGGGTCCTGGCCATGTGCCTCCTGGCCACTGCAAAAATTAACCTGGTCCTGGCCAGAACCAGGATGTTTATCCATTAAAGTTAGCAGCTGTATTCTAGGCTGAAGTGTTATTTTTTATTAATTAGTAATTATTATTAACTAGTAATAATTAAATGTTAGTAATTACTAATTACTAATTTTAAGTGCTTTACGGGTTTGGAGTTTTTTAAATTGTTAACAACAAACAGGATTTTACCAGTTGTTAATGAACTTTTGTTTTATAAATGGAAAGCAAATGAAATTTTCTGCAGTGATTTATATATTAAGAGTTACTGAAGCTACTACAAAAAACAAACATAGTAAAATTTAGTGTGTAGGTCCTGAATTCATGAAAGTATTCTAAAGTAGAATAATTTTTGATGTAGTGCAATGCAACAAGCATGGCAACTTCTTCATAGAATTATGACCTGTTTTGCTTTTCTTTGATTCCTGATGCAAGAGTAACTTAAAACATCTTAAACCAAACATTTTTTTTTCTAAATTTCTGTTGCAAGCTCTTGTGATTTTTTTTTAGTTTGAGTTGTCTTGGGATTTAGTTGGGGGGCCCAGGGTGGGTGGTTAGGGTTTTTTTCCTAGTTTTTTCACGGTTTTTAAAACAATAAATTTATTGGGGGGAAAAAAAAAAGGAAAACATCTCTGTGGAAAACTCTGAATGATCTAAAATCAAGATAATGTGGTACTTGAATTGAAATATTTTCAAGTATAGTTTTAGATTGTTTAATTCCTGGGTATCACAAACAGTACTTAATGTCAAATTTTCAATCTCATTTAATCACGAAGTCATAGCTGCTCTAAGTCTTGAAAGTTTTTTATTTAGCTACTATTTGTAAACACACCAAATATTTTTCCTTAATGTCATCAAACCACACTGGGTTACACTTATGTGACTATCAAACATGAACTGTAAGGAAAGAGAAGGGACAGATTTACAGGCTTGAGAAAAAATAAAAAACAATCAGTGGCATCCTGTAATAATTTTTCTCTCTATTGACCTTTCGAAGAAAAAGAAAGTCAGTAGAAACCTGAGAAGATCATTTTTGAACCATGCCTTAATGTAAAAATCACCTGTCCTAATTTTTTTTAAAGTATGATGAGACTTTTTCAGGACTAACTGCTTTAAGAAACAAGTGCTTAGTTAGCCAAGCATGGCTTTCGCTTGCATGAAATATGAAAACAAGTTGATCATTAAGAAAGACAGGTAGGCCTAGCCATGTGTAAAGAAAGTACCTCGGACATTTTTGCACTAAACATGCTGCAGCCGTCACTTTAGTAGCCTAAAAATCTTCAAGATATATTGTTTGGTACATTTCTCCTTGTAGAATCAGATATTAATACAAGTCCAGTTGTAGTGAACATCCCTCTCGCAAATGAATTTAACAGTTACTTGTAGGTTAGAGCCCAGAACAGTGAAGTTACAACTCTGCCAGCCCAAGCTGACTAAAGGTGAGGTATCGCATAAGCAAGACCGTGACACTATGGTAGGTGGGATTTTAATAAACATTTATATTGTAAAACTCCATTTGTGGCTCTGCAAGGCCATAATAATGCTAACATTTAGTAGTATACAAGAACCTAACCATGTAAATGTGTATTGATACAATGTAGACACTAATTTTATAGTAAGACATGTAGACTTATTTTTAGTAAGTGCAGCAAATGACAAAACACGAAGCAAAACATGCCTTAAATCACAAGAGTTCAGTTTATATAACAGCTGACAGAACTTATGCCTGCGTAATACAGACAGAATTCAATAGTGATTATAGCTGTTGCTTGTTGTTGAATTGTATAAGGTGGAGTTTAGAAACACTAGCTGAGATATAGCCCTATTGAGGCACATGCAGTGCAAAACGAAAGAAGGGGAGGCATCTTGGATTGGAGAATCTGGAAGAAAAATACTGAGATTGAGAATACAAGCACAAGCAGGTGGCAATTAAGATTTTCATCTGACATTCATGCCAGCCCAGGAGGAGAAGAGGACATGGCTGCCTGTGCTCTGTGCTGGAGCTGAGGGTGAGTCCTGCATGTAGGTGCTGTTGAAGACTGTGCACCACAAATAGGAAGGCAGCAGCAGCCACGTCACACTGCCTGGCAGGGACCCTGCATCCCCAGGCACCAGCATGGGTGCTCCAATGGCAGGACAGGACACGAAGGGTCCTGGTGATGCAAGAAATGATAGACCATTTAGGACCCTTTAACAATTTTCAGCCATTAAAAACTTTTCCCTCTATGGTAGCTTATTTTATTTAAAACTTTTTTCATGAGGAGCCTTGTGGAATGTTTTCAGAAATCCAAATAACTTGAAAATCAGCTGTATGCCCTCATTTTCATGTCTTCGGGCTCCTTGGGAAGTCTTCAGTAGTTCTCTGAGCCTTGACTTATCTTCACAAAAATTGTACTTTTCCAATATATCACAAAAATCTGTCTGCATTAAATCTGTCTGCATTATTGCAGTTTTCAGTATTTGCAACATTCAGAGGAAAGGTCAGCAGTTTTATGGATTTTCATGAGAAGTATTTTCAAAAAATTGTGAAAATGCTTATCACCTTCAAGTCTACATGTACATAGAAGACTTAAGGAAAATATCCTGTTAACTCTACATATTCTTTTCCTCCTCCTCTTTGGCCTTTAGACAAAAGATTCTTTTTGGCATCCTTTTTTGCAAAGTAATGGTCAAACTCTTTTTTTGGCCTGCCTTACTGTTCTTTCACACTTAACATGCCAAATTTTTTGATCCTTTATAATTTACTCACTTGAACACAATCGTTCCCTATTTTGATAGGTTATAGGAATATAGGAATATTACTCCTTGTTTGTAGCTACTGCCCTTTTCATTCTACCTAGTCCTGGTGATTTTCTTCTGCCATATCTCAGGCCCTTCAAAGAAACATGAATATACAAAGATGATCTGCTCTGTCTCAAAGTGGTCTCCTTACATAGCCTTCTATCTATCTGAATAGCTGTCTTGTAGTTTTTAGCACTATTCTAACCTTTTGAATGCTTTTTAGCAAGTTTTCTCTTTTATTTTAGAGTATTTTTAAGTTGTTCCTTGGTTCTGGTAGTCAGAACCAAGTAAAAAGTTACTTCTCCTGGAGGATGTAAATACTATATTATATAAACTGTACAGTATAGACACAATATAGACATTGTATAAGCTCTGTATTATACATGTTATATATATATATATATATATAATATGTGATACTTATGTATCTTAGATATTTATTTGTAGAACAGGCTATACTACCTGTATTACCTATGTTTTTTTATTGTTGAGATTCCAATATTCATTCTTGAAGGTACATTCCCCTGCAGAAGGGGAACAGAAGAACACTGAAGAATAATAACTGAAGCTTCCTCAAGCATGCTACTTAAGCTCTAACTATCAAATCCGGTCATGCCCTGCTACCTTTAGATTGCCATGCCTTATCAGAATGAGCCAGGAGACATTAATACACCTCCTTCTTTCTTACAAAGCTGTCCTATGCCACATTTCTCATGTTTGACTCAGTCTTTGACACAAGAAGATTTTTCTTCTGCAGGTGAGATTGTCTGAATTGTTTCCCTAGTCAACATCACTGAGATGAAATAAGAATTTCTTCTTACCAAAGTACATCAACCCTTTTCCACATCAGGTGTTTACTTGAGGTCCACTTCCTGGAACACAGACAGGCATCTTAGGTAGCTAGGCTAGGTAAGTGGCTTAGTGGATAAGGAGACAAGGTTAAGAAGGAGCTCTCATTAAATTCGTAGACCACAAGCAGTGCACAGAATCATAAACCTCTGCCCAGGTTTATGATCATAAATCAGAATCATAAACTTCTGCCCACTCTGATAAAGTGGGATGACTGAAGGAAGCAAGTACTCATTTGAAAGTATAATACTTAAAAGTATAAATTCTGACAATTCTATATATGGGGAGGGGGGGGGAGGGAGGGGAGGAGGAGTGACTCCCCCCAGTATTTCCACTACTAGCAGACAAAACTACATATGTGAAATTCACTAATTAATGGAGTGATTGACCTGAACTGAGACCACTAGGAGGATGGATAAGGTTGTAAATATGCCTGATTTAGTTTTCTTGAAACTAGCCAAGGCAGCTACCTCTACAAGACCTGATGATGCACAGACCATGTATGTAAGAGGCACGTACTCTCACTAATGCACAGATGATTTGTTTACATCTCCATTGAGCAGACCAACAACTTCTATGATCTATGGACATTAATTTACTCATCAATAAATGAGCCATGTGCTTTTGAGGTCTTAAGCCAATTTTTGGAAGGATACCTTTATTTGCAAGCCTTAGAAAGTAACTTTTCCTCCAAAGCTCATGTCTGAAAATACATGTAAGGGCTGATAGTTGCACTTATGTAATTTCAAAATGTTTTGTCTTATAAAATACTCTGTCTTGGACTTAGTGACAACAGATAATAACATCATGACATCTGCGTATAGTGGCCTTTTGCTGTAGTGATGATTTCTGCTGTCACGACTATAAAAGAATCTCAGCAATCAGACTAATTGCTCATAAGTGGCCTTTGTCCCATTCAGATAAAACGCATGGAGGAGGATGTCAACTGAAGCAAAGTTTATGACCAGAAATGCGTATTTCTCAGTATTGAGGGTGTTTTTTGACTGAATCATGAAAATACCCCAAACCAGGACCAACACACTTCCCCCGTCGGGGACAGACGGACGGCTGTCGGTGAGCACGTAAGAACGCTTCGCCCTCCTCCAGCCCCGGGAGCCCGTGCCGGCTGCTGGGCACGAGATTGCTGCCCGAGGGCGGCCCGGCCGGCCCGGCGCTCAGCACGGGCGGCACGGACAGCTCCGCCAAGGGAGTTGCTTCCCGGCGGGGCCCGGGCGGGCGGCGAGCGGCTCCAGGGCCGGCCGGCCGCTTCCCACCAGCGGCAACACCTCCGGGCTCTGCGCAAGGAACGGGCACGGGCACGGGCACGGGCACAGACACCCGGCTGCGGTCAGCGGTGGTTGGTGCGGGAGGATGGAAACCGCCCTGCCAGGTACGGTCCGCCGGGTCCGGCACCGCTCTCTCCGGATGCCGAAGTTGCCGCCGGGCCCACGCGAAGTTGGCGACGCGCGACCCGTCCCGGCACCCCTCGCCGGCCCTCGGCGCGGCCGCTCCGCCCGCACCCCCCCTCCTCGCGACCCGGGCACCGGCACCGCCCCAGCCCGCATCCCGGCACGGTCCGGGCACCGGCACCGCCCCGGCCTGCTGTGAGACTCAACAGGGCACACGGGGCCGTCCCGGGCCGCCTCCAGCCCGCCGGTGCCACCCGGGACACGAACCCCGCCCAACCCCGCGCCTGACCCGGCCCCTCCGGCCTCACCGTGCGGCTCCTGCCGGTCCCGGGGCAGGGCGGAGGGCGGCGGGGACACCCCGGCTCCGGTTCCCGCTCAGATCCCGGTTCCGGCTCAGATCCCGGCCCCGAATCCCGGTTCCCGCTCAGATCCCGGTTCCGGCTCAGATCCCGGTCCCGAATCCCGGTTCCCGCTCAGATCCCGGTTCCGGTCCCGGTGCCGCAGCGCCCCCTTGCGGAGGGACGGAGGGACGCGTGCCCGCCCCCTCCCCGCGGCGCGCGCGCGGCTCCCTGGCACCGCCCACCGCCCCTGCGCGCGCATCTTCCGGCCACGCCCCTTCCGGCGGCGGCGCGCGCGCGTGGGGAAGGGGCGGGCGGCGCCATCTTTGTTGAGGGCGGGCGCGGGGGTCCAAAGGAAGGATTTGGGTACAGATCCGGCCTGAAGCATCAAGGATTTGAGCTGCAGGCAGCCCCGGTGGGGTCAGGTGTGGCTGCCCCAGTGCCACACTCTTGTCATTTTACTCATTTCTCTGCCCTTCATTTTCACTCTTTGAGAAGTGCACAGGGGCTGCGGCTGTGCCCACACAAGGGACAGGGGAGCGCCCCTGCCTCTCCTCCCTCCCAGCCGTGATTACATCCACGCAAACAAAGCTGCTGCCGTTACCTGCCTCCCCGTCACTGATGGCTCCTTTCTGTCCAGGAAAAGCAGCAGAACTTCCACGTGCTTTCAGCAGGTTCCACACAGCTCCTGGAACACACAACGGACTGTCAGGGGAGCTGGGTGTGTGTGCCCTGGCAGGGTCCAGCAGAATCCTGGGTGCCAGCATTTCCTGGAGCCAAGGAAGCCCAGCACCGTTCCTGCCTTTTGAGCGACCCATTTGAAGGACTCTCCTGCCAGGAAGAGCTCCCACCATTCCTGCTGACGGACAAGACTTTTCAGGAAAAAACTCTTTGATTTTGGCACAGTCGCTCCCAGGAATCTTAAGTCTGAGGAATGAAGGCTCTGGGAACTGAGAACTCCTGAGGAGAGGACGGGGAAGATAAAACAAGGGGAATTTCTGAACAAAAATGACGTTTGCCGTTAAAAAAAAGCTGTTTTTTCTTTAATGAGCTCGGAGCAGTTCCAGCTACCCTACTTGCAGTATCCACTGAGGACAGAGCCTCGGGCTAAATGAAATACCTGCTTCCACAGCCCTGAAACTGCAGATCCTCATCCAGACAGCCTGGCCTTGGCCTGCTTGCTGCAGGAAAGCCTGGGAGCTCTGTCTGCTGGAAAGCCCCGGCTCCGAGAAAGTCAAGAGTCTGCCACGCTCCCAAGAAAATGTGAAAAATGCGAGGGGAAGGAAAATTTTCCATTCTACAGAGCTGGGAGGGAACTGCCTCCCTTCCCAGCAAGGCCCTTCCCTCCCTGGCAGCCACAGCATCACCTCACGCTGCAAATCCCGGAGCCTGGGCAGCTCCTAAGGAAAAATTCCAGCAGGGAAAGCAAAGTCAGAGCAAGCAGCATCAGAGCTCCTGAGCAGGGCAGGCCTCGGGCATCACTGAGCTGCCCTCCCTGTCCTGCCAATAAAAAAAACCCTTACAAACATCTTACCAAGATTTAATGTACATTTATTCTTAACACGTGGAACATATAGTATAAAGATTTCATACTGAATAAATGATATTCATTAAGCCAAAAAAGGAAAAAAGGGAGGAATTTACATCAAGTTTTTAGCTACATCGTCTGAAATACAAATATGCAGAATTCATCACTGAAAAATCTCAATTGTGTTTCTTCATCAGGAACTTCAACTGAACCTAGAACTTTTTCACACCTCGATTAGAAAGAAAACAAAAACAGGAAAAAAATAAACTATAAGTTGATTGGCTGCTGAGACAGCAATGACTTTATACACAGAGACCTGTACAGCATCCTCCAGGGAGGGATGTCTGGCAAGAGATTAAATAATTGTGTCTCGCTTTTGCAGGTCATCAACTCGTTAACTCGTCATACTATAAAGGGTGGGAGGGGACAAAACTGCAGGAGTCTCAGGGTATGTGCAATGTACAACATCATATATATATACACACGTGGCAGCGCTGGGCTGCAGCTAAAGGTTAAAACCAGTTCTAAGAGGTGATCTCAGGGTTATTCATACAATCAAGGAGGAAGAGAGAAAGAGGTCAGGGTGTTGTAGGTTCACACATTATACTTTGGGGGAAAAGCCTTTTTTTCTCCTCAACATTAACTAAAAACATTTTTAAAAACTACAGCTTGCTGCTGATCCAGCGCTTTTTTCTTTTTTTTTTTTTATCCATGTGAGACATTATTACAGTATGTTTACAGTTTAAGGTGTACAGTACATGGAGTTCTACACGCTACTGCACAGGCCTCCCTTGGACAAGGTCTGTTCACAACTGGTAACTTCTTGGTTCCTGCAAGATTGTGAATGTACAACGATAAACCACACAGAGTTCAGCAGTCACTTTTTGTCCTTCAGAGTTTACCATTAAAAACAGTTATGAAAGTGGTGCCTGTCAATGGGATAACACGGCAAGTCGTCTTTCCCCAAACTCACTGTAAACGACAGTAACTTTGGTTAAAATAAAAAAAGTCTTCTATGTAGACAGAACTTTGTCTCCTTTAATAAGGGATTGGGGACAAATCTGAGGGGCAGGGAGGGGGAGAGGGGCCGGGGAGATCCTTCCCCGAGGGAGAAGCAGGACAGCGCAGGGCAGACAGTGGATTCTGAGGTGGTTTTGCATAAATAAAGGGCAACAGTCAGTTTCTAAGTTCTCCACTCACGCACACGCACACGGGGGCTCGGATCCCACAGCTGTCATGACTGGCCAATTAAAAACAGTACATCACAAATAACTTGTGAAACCAAAGAGTTCATCAAAGGCGACACGGAGATGTCCAAGAGCCGCGACTCGTACAAGGTGAACTCCGAGTGGTTCTCGTCCACCTTGGCCAGGGCCAGCAGCGCGCGGGCGGCGCGGCGCATCATGTCCACGCTGGTGGCCTCGAAGGGCGGGCTCTGCATGTGCATCAGCCCCGCCTGGCTCTGCTGGAACTGCGTGGCGGCCAAGCTGTCCTCCAGGAAGCCCAGCAGGTTGCCAATGCTGCCCTTCTGCACGGCAATGGCTCTGGCGGCCAGGCTGTCCCCCTGGGCCAGGTTGGCCAGCAGCACCACGGCCATCTCCCGGCACACCGGGTTCTTTCTGTCACTGAGGAACCGCACCATGGTGCTGTACAGCTTCTCCAGGCGGCTGAACGGCGGCGTGGCCAGGATCAGATCCACGTTGTTGTCCTGGATGCTGAGTTTGCTGAGTGTTTCCAAAACCAGTCTCTGAGGGGAGAGGACAGCGTTGGGTCCCAGTGTCGGAAAGGGATCCTGGGCCTCTGCTGAGGGACACACTGCCCAGTGGAGGAGTCCATCCAGGATAGGCAAACAGATGCTTTCCGGGTAAGGGGAGAGGTCCAGCTGCCCAGAAATGTTGGCCAACGTGACCAGTGTGTTTTCACGCAGCATCTCCAAACAGTCCCACCACCACTCCACCTTGTTGCAGCTCACCCCTTGGTCCTGCTCCTCCTCCTTCTCGTAGGTCAGGGGGGCCTGTTTGCGTTCTGGATGCTTGTGGTGTAGGAGGATCAGTTTCCCTAGAATCAGCAGCAGCCCAGGGTGTTTGGACATTTCAAAGTCATTGCCTGGCACAAACGATAAACTCCTGATGATGTTGGAGACGCAGATGCAGCGCTTGGCCAGAGAGTCCTGCCAGTCCAGGAGGGTGCAGAGCGGCGTCTCGTCCTTACTGTGGGGTTCGTCCTCCAGGATTTTTATATTTCTGTGGCTCTGAGCTGGACTGATGACAAAGGGAAACTTGCTGCTCTCCTTGGCCGTTTCCGAAGCTTTGACCTCTTCCTCCTCCCCTGCCAGGGAGCCCGGGCGTGCCGAGAGCATGTCGTCCATGGTGGCAGTTATCCTCTTCTCCGAGGAGCCGTCGGGCGCGGGAGCCTCCCCTTCCCTGGGGCTCGGGTTGCTCTCGGCTGCTGAACGTTTCCTCAAGGCAGAGGAGCAGGAAGCTCGTTTGTGAGGCAAGGGCAGCTCGGTCTTGCTCTCGAAGTGTGTCTGGATGTGCTCGGTGGTGTCCCCGCCGCCGATGCGCCAGTGCAGGAGCCCGCTGTCGAACTCCTGCACCCGGCCCAGCTTGTCCGAGTAATCCACCACGAAGGGGTCGTTCTTCTGCACCACCTTCACTGGAAGCTTGTCAAATTTACTCACTAGCTTCTCCTCACTGCTCTCCAGAGGTACTTTGTCCTTGCTCGAAAACGCAGCCTCCTCCTCTTCCTCATCCTCCTCTTCCTCCTCACAGTTCAGGCTCCGTGGCTCATCGTCCTCCTCCCCTTCTTCAGGGGAGGAAGCTGAAGATTTGCAGAACCTTTCTGGATCTAATAGTGTTCTTTGCCCTGGGTCTCCTACCTCGTATTCCTTCAGGATTCCAAAGATCTCGATCAGGCAGCGCCGGAAATATTCCACCAGGAGTTCCAGCAAGCCTGGCAGCTACAGCAGGGGCAAAAACAGGAGGGGAGGAAGGAACAGCGATCAGAAAACAACTCTCAGGGAAGGCCTTTGCACACACACAGGTCACTCAGGCCAGGGAGTGACCACTCCCAGCTGCCCACGCCCCATGCTCCAGGTACAGAGGCTACAGGAGCTGCTCATTGACACCTGGCTGACAGAAACCCCTGCAGCATCAGCACTTCAAAGACCTGCCCCAGAGAGCATCTGCACCCACCTGGCTGAGGTTGAAGGTCATTATGCTGTTGTCATCATAGAGCAGGATGTTTATGGTATCTAAGGCCCACGTACTTTCAGCCAGCAGCCCCGACTTCAGAGACATCATCACTCTCCAGGCTTCAGGAGTTCCTGTAACATAAACACATGACACTTCCAGCTCCTGCAGTTTCAAAACAAAAAGGAGACACTTGATACTGATTTGGACCTGTGAAGAGCAGAGCCTGGTTAAGATGATGTACAGGCTGTGTCTACCACCAACCTGCCCGCAATGCCAGACTAAGGGCTCAGAACACAATTAACCTGCAAAAATGCCTTTTTTTTTTTTTCAAAGCCAGCAGAGCCCCTCTGTACCAAAGGGCCAAGGCAGCACCAATCCCTCAGAAGGCTCCAGCAGAAAGGCAGGAGTTTCCTCTTACCGATATCTTTGGCCGTCAGCCGCCTCCTCTGCTTCAGCACAGGTTGCGTGGCCTCCACGGAGCCGGGCGGGAAGGTGATGTCCCGTCGGATCATGGGGGGCTGGACAGCTGCTGGTGCGATGTGCGAGGCGGGCACGGGCGGCCCTGCCTTCTGCATCTTCATCCCCGAGTGCAGGAACGGGGATTTACTGGGAGAAGTGCGGTTCTCCAGAGGTCTGGGCAGAGGTGCTGGGCTGGATACCTGAGGAATGTGATTCTGCATGCTGGGGGGGGTCTGGTAGTTGGACTGGGGGGGCCTGGTCATGGGGGGCACGGGGGCGGAGGGGCCGTAGGGAGGTTGCCGGTTCCCGTGGGAAGGCCATGGTCCCTCGTGGTTGACCCTCTGGTCTGAATGCAGGATTTCATCCGTCCGGGTGACCCCGTGGTAGGCGGGGCCCTGCGGCGCCGCGCCCGAGCTCTGCCGGTTGGGGTAACTGCCGTAGCCCAGCTCGTTCCTGCCCTGCCACAGGGCCCCTTGCTGGGGACCCTCCGGGGCCGGCTGGATGGGGCCCCCCATCATCTGCGGGGGGATGCTCTGCTGGGCGCCGGCGCCGGGGGCGGCCGAGACCCGCTCCCTGCCGAACTGGAAGGGGAACTGGCCCTGGCCGGCGCGGCGCTCGGCCGGGTACGTGCTGCCGTACTGGCCGTAAGATCGGAAGAGCGT
>JAYDZK010000006.1:59558-77363 GCA_034509185.1 Euphonia xanthogaster
CCCCGCGGGTCGGCGCAGGCGTCGCCGCGGAGCCGGCGGGACGGGAGGGTGGGCGTGGGGTGCGGGTGGTGCTGCGGGTGGCCGCGGCTGAGCGGAGCAGGAGGCTGCTCGGCCGCCGCCGCCGCCTCTCATGCCTTCACGGCAACAAAGAACGCGCTGAGCGGCGGGGGAAGGCGCCGGGCCCCTGGCTGTGGCGCGGCAGTGCCGGCGCGGAGGGCACCGAGAGACGATGGCGAGGAAGGGCGAAGCCTCCGCACATCTCTACGGTGAGCGCGGGGCACGGCGGGGCGAGCGCCGGTGCTGGGGCGGGGGCGGTCGGCGCCTGTACTGCCCTCCGGCCTGTTTACAGCATAGATCCGCCCGGCCAAACAGCGGCGGCCAGAGGCAGACGGAGTTTGTGTCCCTTGGCGAATGTGGGGGCGCGGTGGCCGCAGGGTCCCCCGTGTCGGCGGTAGACCCCGGGACGCCGGAGCGCCTGGCTCGGCCTGAAGCAAAGCAGGACGATCGGTTCAGGGAAGGAGCCGGTGGGCGCAGAGATGGGGGCGGGCAGACCTGGAGCTTCCGCCGCCGCCCTCGCCGCGGGAGCAGGTGCGTTGTGGCCGCTTTGTCCGCGTTCTGGGGCAGAGAGGGGCCGGGCGGCAGGTGCACACGCCGGGCCGGGCCGGGCCGGGCCGAGTGTGCCCGGAGCCGACTCGAGTGTGGGATGCATGAAGCGTTGTGCGGGGCCGGGGGTCGTGGGGTGCCCGGAGCGGTGTGCGGGGGCGGAGCCCGTTAAGCGGTGATACCTGTAGGCTGCCGGTGTTCGCGGCGCGTGCCGCGGGAGCTTCCCGCTGGTCCTGCCAACCGGCGCCGCGGGAAGGTCACCGGGGGCAGAACTTCATCTGGGTGTTTGGGCTCTGCTTTAATTGCTCCTTGGAAGGCGATGTATTTGCGATGGGGGACACGGGATTTGCAAAGCTGCTTAGCTGGTTTGAAGGTGTTGCTACAAAGCAGATTTCCTCTTCCAGTGTGCGCGATATTTCTGTGGCAGAACAAACGTGCAGAATGAGCAAACCCCCTTAGGACTGGTCTGCTGCTCCAGGAGACCCGAAGGCCTCCAGCAATGAGCTGAGTTACGCAAAAGCATAAACGTGGCTTGGTAAAGCAGCCTTTGCCTCGGTACCACAGGCATGCTGGTTTACACCTTGGAAAAATCTGCTTTTTAATTCACTGCCATGGTGTGAACCTTGATCTGACTAAATGAAAATCCATGTCTTGGCTTCCTTCGAAAAGGAAAATGGGAAAAAAAAAAGCCTTTAGGGAGGGAAGACAAGCCACAAAGCTAAGGTGAAATAAAAATTGGTGAGTCTGAAATAATTTAACTTCTGAGAGAACCTTTTTCTACTCCCATGGAATTCAAATGGTTTTGCAGATTACTGCAGAGAGAGTGTAGGCCTAGGATCATAGATACTCAGCGCTGATGGCAGAAAGAGTGGAAGTATTATTCTGGAAGAAGAGCGGGAACGCAGTATTCAGGAAGCGAAAAATAGCTTTCAAATAGGGTTCAATAAGTACTATGTATGCTTCCTCATTTGCTGTTTGTAAGCAAGAACCCTTTAGTAAAGTCATGATGAGTGATAGAACTGTTTTACTGTCATTAATACAGTATTCTTTTAAACTTCATTTTGAAAGCATGTTACATGGGTAAGAAAGGGTGAATCTTTTTATTCACCATTAGGGAGGACAGCAACATTCTGAAGAATTGTAGAATTTTTGCTGTTTGAGCTGTTTCTTCAGTGGGTTTACTTCCTTTTAGTTCATTTACATGTATGGGTTTTAATAGTGGTCATGTTTATTGTGTTACTACATTTGCAGAAATCCCGAGCAATTACTCTGCTCTTGTGCTGGGAAGCAAGGCTCTTTTCCTTATTAGATCCTATAAACAATTTCTGGTAGCAGTGAACTGCAGTTCAGTTTTACCTTACAAATGGACACTGAAGGCCAAAGGGATGATGACATCTTTAACAAAAACTTTTATCACTATTTTAAGAAACACTGAGAAGGCCCAATTTATTGTTTCCAACTCGAATTCATCTAGCTTTTTTATATCTGTGTTTTTAGATCTTCTCTAGGAAGAACTACTTGCCCATGATTTTTTGCCATTAATGGATGCAACCAAAACTTGAGTTTATAATTGTGATTTCCTAGTTTCTGCTGTGAAGTGATCATGTTAGGTTTCTCCTATGAAGAATTCTATTCTTTATGTTTCCAAGCTGGGGAAGTTCTGTTTCACTTGGGACAGCTTTTGAAGAACTGTGATGCTATCAAGATGTTATTCTTGTCACTTGGCCTGCATTTACCATTCTTAATTTCCTCCAGTTATGTATGTGTACCACCCAGGAAGGGCATCCTCAAACTGAGGAAAATTGGATATTTAGCCACAGCAGTGTTGTACTATGTGAAAACTATTGGCTGTGACACTACTGCAGATAAAGCTTCCCTAGCTACTGCTGGTACATCCTTGTGCATGTGTATGTAATTAATTTTGCCTTCTGAGGTTCAAATTTCATACCAGTGGGGTAGGTTCATATTGAAAATGAAACTCAATTTAACACTTTATTAATATTTTAATATACTCAAAAGCGTTGGAACTAGTGAAGTGCAGATTCAGATGGCTTATAACTTTCTTCTCTGACATAAGTTTGGTCCACTTCATCTAGGCTTTGTTGTGCATGTTTTAGGTGGGATAAATCATTTACTCTTTGAGTAGACCTGCTGAACCTAGTTACAGAGCTTCAGACATACCCGATTTTGCCAGCATCCTAGTTTTATATAAAATGATTCACTGTGGAATAAACTTGGGAGGCTGGGCAGAATTTTAAGATTTTTAAACACTCTGTAATATGTTCCCTGTTGTTTTTTACTGCAGAGAGGTCTTTTTGAGTGAAAACTTTCTCTCTCAGCATGCTGCTTAATTTTTTGTCTGGTTCTGTGGTCATGTCCTCCACACCATCCTTGTCCCAAGAGTTACAGTCACTATCAGTATCCATGTGAGAACCGGTAATGAGTGGTGTTCGCATTTTGTTGATGTACATACTGAATAGCACTGGTTTCAATCAGTAAAAATAAATAAATGAGGTCAAGTGCACCCTCAGCACAGCTGCAGATGACACCAAGGTGACTGGTTCAGTTGATACACTAAAAGGAAGGGATGCCATTCGGGGTGGGGGGGCATGACAAGCTTGAGGATCTGCAAGCTGCTTGAAGTCAAGCAAGGCCAAGTGCAAGGTCCTACACCTGGGTCAGGTGATTTCCATTATCAGCACAAGCTGGGGGATGAATGATTTGAGAGCAATGCTGCAGAAGAAGGACTTGGGATACTTGTGGATGAAAAATTGGCTGTGGACTGGCAATGTGCACCTGCAACCCAGAGTGCCAGTTGTGTCCTGGGATGCATGAAAAGAAGTGGTACACCAGGTTGAGGGAGGTAATTCTGCCCCTCTACTCTACTCTGGTGAGACCCCACCTTCAGACCCTGAAGGTACTGCGTCTGTCTCCAGCATTCCCAGCACAGGCAAGGCAGGGATCTTGGAGCAGGTCCATAGGAGGGGCCACAAAGATGGTTAACAGGCTGGAGCACTTCTCCTATGAGGAAAGGTCAAAAGAGTTGAGATTGTTCAACATTTTTAATATGTATAAAGGGGGTTTGTGGGAAAGATTGAGAAAGATTTTATATCTTTTTTTAACCCCTCTTTTTTTGGTTGTTTTTTTTTTTTTCCTTTTTGTTTCCCCTAATATTTCTATTGACAGGACAATGGGCAATGGTTCTTAACTAAAAGAGGATTTTGGTTGGATGTCAGGAAGAAATTTTTTATTCCGAGGGTGATTAGGTGCTGAAACAGGTTGCCTAGAGAAGCTGTGGCTGCACCATCACTGGAAGTGTCCCACGCCAGGTTGAAAGGGACTCTGAGTAGCCTAGTCAAGTAGAAGGTGTCCCATTCCCATGACATAAGGTTGGAATGAAATGAGCTTTAAGATCTCTTCCAACCCAAACCATTTTGTGGTTCTGTGAAAATATGAAAAGCACTCCATACCAGAGATGGTTTGGTCAGTAAGTGAATTGGCAATCAAACTGGTAGGATTTAGGTAATACAATTTTTCCTCACCTAGTGGTCTAGCACTTTTTTGTATTTCTTGAGCCAAATTAATTACTGCATTTTCAAGTCCAATTAAGATTCTAGAGTATCTGAGAGTATCCAGGTTCTACATTTGTTATCCTTTAGTACTTGTGTGTTGTACATCTTTTAGCTAATTGACTTAAGCTGAGCCATTGTTGGTAGTAAGGTATTGGCTCAGCCATGAACAAGGATGATACAATCAGAACACCTATAATCAAGGAGATTAATGGAACTATTATGCATAGTTATACTCTATTGAGTGGGTTTTGTATAACAGTCACTGGACATTATCTAGAAAGAGTTTAGTAAGCTAGGCTTCTTGTTGACTAATTAAACTTGGTTATATTTTTTAACAAGCAGGATACTAATAGATAGTTGAGGGGAAATTCTCTCTACTACCATCCCAAGCCTGTATAGTGTATTATCATCCAATCTTGCATCTCAAAGTCTCTTCTGTTCTACTAGGCCTGTATTTCTCTACACTGTGTCCTTATATTAGAGTCATAAATATCTCATTCTGCACAGGTTAATTAGTTGTTACTGTTATGTAATAAGCGAAAATAAAATAAATTGGCCATAATCATCTGGTCAGAAGAAAAAAGGCCGTTAAACACACAGAAATGTGGAGATGATTTAGTAAATTTGGTAACTGATCTTCACTTGGGTATGAGAAAATCTGTTTGCTCTGCATTCACTCCTGAAGTGCAAAGGCACGTCACATTCACAGTTGCTTAACTGTGTTTGAGTTTCCTGTTGCTAGTATCTGGCTCAGAGGCAGTCAGATTTACAAAATCTGCTAATGTGATTCCTTACCATCTGGATGTTATGTCAGGGAGTCTGACATAATATTATTGTCTAATAATCTAATAAAATAATACAGAAGCATCTAGGGATAGTGTAAATTATGTTAACTTAGGACTATTAAAGCACATAAACGTAAGAGCTTTCCTGTGAGGTTAGGAACAAGGTGTGTTTTATGGCATAATACTCCAATTTGTTTAATATAGGGAAGATAAATACCCAAATTTATTAACAACCTTACTTTGTTACAATGAAGGTAAGGAAAATGTGATGGCTGTGCACTGTAAAACATATAAGTGAACCTGGATGTTTAGATTTCCATATGTGGAACTTGTACTGAATAATTTGGGACTTTGAAGAAGGTGTTTCAGTCAGAGGTTGGGGAAACAGTGAAGAAGTACCCAAGAAATCCTGGAAGGAGACTAGCAGAAGAGCCTTTCAAAGTTCTTTTCAACTTTATTTTCTGTGAGCACTTGGGAGGTGGTGTGATACACGGGACTCAAAGTCCATGAAGATGGTGTGGGAAAGTGGTGACAAGTCTAATAAGTAACTGGGGGGGGGGAAGTTTATGATAAACCTGTGTTTTATTTTTGCTAGGATGACAGGAAATAAATGCCTGGCGACTGTTAGAGTTAAGTGGATGGCTTTGATATCTAAGTATTCTTCGGCAACAGATCTCAACAGTGACTGAGTATAATTTTGGACAAAAGACTTGTGCAACTTAAACTTTATGTGAATGCTTCTTTTTTTTTTTTTTTCTTTTTTCTTTTTTTTTTTTTCCTTTTCATATTGTCAGTCCAAATTTGTTGGTATCAAGCTTTTATGATACTGGAATTCCAGTCTCTGGAATTCACTTCTCTCCAGGTATAGATATAAATAGCTTCACACCTGCCATTCCAAATAATAGAGCTGCAATCCATATGAAGCATCAAGAGTTTTTATCACATTAATCTGCTGCGGCACTTTGCAGCAGCTGGGATGCTATAAGCACCCAGAAATAAAAGTAGCCAGAAGGGAATCTCTCTCTCTTGTGGGATAATCCGACAGAGTCTACTGCTGATGTAGAAATTCTGTGCTGTCCACATGCCAATACAAATTATGGGCAACTTTTCATGGGCAGAGATGGGATACATCTGACTGTTCCTTCTAACTAAGGGATATTTGCATTTTTCCAGCCTCATTCCACATAAATGAAATCATCCTTTCCCTCCTAGATTGTGCTGAAGAGAGCTGCACAAGTGACTGTACTCTTTGAAGGTACTGTGTTGGGCAGTCACTTTGAAGTCAAAGGTATTCTGTTTTACTAAAACCTGGAATGATGCCTTTGATTGACCTTTGACATCTGCCAAGAAAAAGAAGTTTTGCCTAAAATGATCCTCTCCATAAAGAGGACCACTTACGAAGGTTCCCAAAAGATGTTTGGTGGGTTACTTCTTCAGCAGGAAGTCCCATGCTTGTAGCTCCTTTAAACCAATAGATATCTGTTAAAATAGATGATTTAGTGTGTACTTCTGATGTGGTAAGAGTGAGAACCCATTTGTACTTTAGGAGTATGTTTCACCAGAAAGAGGAGCTCTAACATGAGTGGGCTGGGATACCACATAATTACCTCTTCTGTACAGCTGATTGTATATAGAAGAAAGCGAATATCTATTGCATGCAGATCATCTAGACTTGTACAAGCTGATGTGCTTGAAATTTGGTAGCTGAGTAAGTGTCCTTTATAATCAGTGTACTTTGAAATAAATGAATATGTGGAATACTAACTCTGGTATTTATTATATAAGATTGTTTTAGTGCATATTACATTAAAATTAACTGGTGTTTTTCATCATTGATATTTTTCTATAAGAGTCATAATTTCTTGGATATGATCAGGTTGCTAAAAACTAGCTAAGTGTAGCAAAATACAGTATTTATTTTTAGATTCCCTCTGCCCCCCCCTTCGCCAGAATGATAAATAAATTCCTATGCTGTGTTGCTTTATTCTATCAGACAAAAGGCAATAAGCTGTATCTGTGAATGCGCCTTTTTGTTCGTTTCAGTACAATGCAATGTCTGTGCTAGCATCTAAGCAACTGCTATAAACAGGGAAGTGATATGCACTGTGACCATTACTCTTGAACTCTTAAGATATTTAAGTAATTTAAGTATAAGTAATTTAAAGGTTTGCGTAGGATTTGTGAGATAATACAGTTCTTTCACACGCATATATATGTGTGTGTGTGTGTGTGTGTATTTAAGTAAATATGTATATAATATGTACATATATATTGCTAATAGATTTATTATAACTAGGAATGCATAATTTCATTTGGAAAGCAAGTAACATAATGTTACATTATATTGTATTTGTAGTTATGCAGTTCATGCAGAGCAGATCCTTTCTAATTTATGCTGCTAGGCTTTTCACAAATGTGTTGTGGCAAGAGCCATGTAACACCAGTCCACAAGCTTGAGGTTAGCCACCATTTTAGTTTGAGGGAAAACAACCATCTTGGCAGCTGTCTGGAAGCTCATTTTGGAATTGTAGAGAGGATAATAAAGAGAGCTCAGCTACTGGGAACTTGGCTTTTTCTTCCAATCCTTTTATAATGAAAGGTTTTCCTTTCAACTGAGGGAATCAAAAATCGGTAGGTTGTGAATGAGTGGTTTGGGATAGTGACAAGCAAGAATAGGAAGAGAAATCGGTGAAAGTTTCTTAACAAAGTGAAAGTAACCCCAAATCAAGTGAATCTGTAAGTGGAGATGGAAAACAAATTAACAAGTGCACTAGAATTCTGAGCCAATGACAATTGATGAAGTTTTATAGTACACCTGGAAATGTGGCTCTGCAAGCAGAAAAAAATAAACCCCCCAACTTCCAAGAACTTTTTTCCAAGACTCTTCCCTGCTATGTACACTGTAACCACTGCCAGAATAAGATGTATGAGAAATCCTACAAGTGTTGTTTATTTATGTTCTGTCTCCCTCAAGAGTATAAGAAAAGTACAGCAAGAAAGGATGGCATGGTAAAAGAACAGTGTGGGGAAGTGTTTCTTTTTTTCTGCACAGAGTGATTCTTGGGGGATGTGGATGGTCAGTTAATGTATTTTTGGTCACCTGTTTTTTGACTTGTTTTAAGCAGTTGGGTCAGCTCAGTTAGTGGGATCAGTTAATGATAATATTGCATTCAACGTGGGAATTAAAGTTCGTGAGATTTGACTAGTCCTAATGAGCTTGTGCTAAAATGTGTTGTCTCTAACCATTTTCTGTCATACTTTGAGGCAAAGTATCATAGTTTTATATCTGTTCCAAAGATTATCTTTAAAAGGTATCCTGCAGTGAATTTGCTTTAAAGTATTGAATTTGCCTGTATTGATTTTGCCTTTAAAATAATAAGTTGTAGTTGCCGAACCACACAAGGGCAGCTGAATGACAGCGGTCCTTAATACAGACTGCTCTGCATTTGGAAAGATTCTCTTGCTTATGGGTAACATTCTGCTTGTAGCCTGCATAATAAATGAAACTGAAAGAGGAAGTAGCTTCTGTTGTCACTGTGTGACCCCAGGAGCCTTTCTGGAGCACTTGTGGAAGGGTAGGACTGTAGTCTGTATAGCTGTGCCTTTTTTGACCTTTCAAACAAGCTTACGCTGTCTTGGCCTGTCTGCTCATCCTCTCACCCAGACCTGATGAGCACTCGCAAACCCTTGGGATAGTTGGGCACTATCTTAAAATATGTTTTCCTGATGTTAGGGCATTTTAACTTTGATATCAGTCATGCTTTGTGTAATAAAGGACAAAGCCATATATGTTTGCTTTCCCTTGCTATGGTCTTGTACATGATTTCCACTTACAGGGAGGTAAGTGGAGTAAACTAGGATTGGTTTACTTTTCACCCATGTCCTTACCTTTTCTTTTTCAAAGGTAGTTGAAAGCTAAATATTTTATTAGAAGATTAAATTATGTGCTTATGTTTTTGTGGGCTATGTTTATATTTGATGACAGCTACGTATTATGTTGTCTTTCTCTGCTGCTTTGGTTGCACTACAGAGGCTGTGGTAAGTTATGCTGTGGTTACTCACAGCTTCCTCCTGACCATTTGACACAATCCCTCAACCAAATGCTGCTAATGTTACTAACGTAGATGGTTCTAAATAATTGAGAGGTTGCATCCCTCCAAGGGCAAAGAAAGTTTATGCAAATTATTAGTATAGATGTCAAGTTCTTGTACTATAGGTGTTGTCATTGCATGCATCAATGTTAACATCATCTATGCATCTGGCATCTGGAGTATCTGCTTTGTCTTTCATTATTGTCTTTCTCTCTTGTTCTATCAATCTGTCTTCTTGTTACAAAATACAGTTTTAGTTTATTGCATGCTTCTTCATTGTTGTACTCTGTTTTAAAGGAATTTTATGGTTTTCCTATTCTCACTCTGTTGGTTTCAATGCTACATCAAAATAAATATGAGCAAAAAGCAAGGAATCTGAAGCTTTTTTCTGTGTTATATTTGCAGTGTATTTCACCATTGAAACTTCTTTTTTAAAGGTAATTGCAGATTGCCAAAATATAATCTTATTTAGAACACAAGATTTCTCTCAGGAGGAGTTTGTACTTGATTTGCAGCTGTGAATCCTCTGTAATGCATGACGGACCCCTGAAGTAAACCTGCCATTTTCTTTGGCAACACCTCAGTAGTGATAAACATTGATCAAGAAGTTGTTGGAGGTGATTTTGTTCATTTGTTTTGCAGCTTTCATAGAACTAGGTAGAAAGTAATTTGCAGCAGATTTTCTGTCAGCTGAAAGTTGTTTGCAAATCTTTTCCAAATCTTCTGCTGAGTTAACATGCTGAATCTGTAATAAAAGAAATATTTTGGCTGTAAGAAAGTCTTCCATGGGAACTACTGAGTAAGAATGTTGCCATGTACTATCACATTAGAAAAAGATGAGGAAATGTTTATTTGGTAAAGGAAGCCTCTTATTTGTTTGGTTTTAATACTTGTGTGTTGCTCAAGATGGGAGACTTGCAGAATGTGTGAGAAGTTGTTCATGCTTCAGGACCATTTCCCAGTAGCACTCAAAGCAATTGAAAATGTAATTGTATTGATATTGTGACAAAATGTCAGAGTATCCCAGAAATAATAGGTCTTAATACCTAATGCAAGCTCTGGTTGGCTTGATGTATTTATTCCTTGTGATGCACTGTGCCAAACAATTGAAACACTTCTATTTTCGGAATACCAGTAGGATGGAATGTGCACTGTGGAACAGTTGTTTTTGTTTGAATTCTCTTGTGGGTGGGAAGTATTTGAAGAGTGGGGGGCCAATCCAGTGCCATCTTTTTTTTTTCCCTGAAGTCTGAATGATGGCTTTTATATGTTCTGTGAAGACACATAGCTGCTTCAGTGTTCCAGCACAAGTTGCTTAACAAAGTAGGGCTTAGCAGGGTAGGTATCCAAATCACAGTGAGGGAAATGGGGATTTATTTCATGTCTTGGCATAAAATAATCAGGAAACACATAGTTAAAAGTCTTTTTCAAGACTATGGAGTCACTGGCAAACTGATTTAATTTTCACATTTTTAGGACAGTAATCAACAAGTCAAGCATTTTCTTACTTCTTTTCCTAGCCTGCAGTGAAGCAGGAAGAGAGACTGGGAATAATTATTGGTATGTCAAAAAAAAGCCTGGGATTGAAAAGCATTGGCTTCTATCCTTAGAATAGAATAACAATTTGGAACAGCCTTCTGGCATGTGAGACTAGAAAGTCAGTCTTCTGTGTCCTAGTATTCCCAACTTGTCCCATTTAATCTATATTAATTCTTTCAGTTTTTATAGAAGCTTTGATTAGGTTTAGTGATTGAGATCTCTCACAAAAGGTATTCCAAGAAGAAAACCATATGTTAACCTTCATTTTTTCTATTAATAATAGGAAAATACATGGTTGTGTTTCAGGTAATTTTCTTTCGGTCAAGTTCCTTATTGCATTTCCTGAAACATTCAGGATATATATGTATTGTCATCTCACTCTGCATTTTACCAGTACATGCTCATTATCTTTAGGGTTCTGTCTTTGTTGTTAGCATTCATGAATAATTTCATTAGTGTATTATCCAGAAATCAAGATCAAGTAATAACTTACTGTGACTATCAAATTCTCATTTATGCACAGTTTACTACATAGTTTACAGTTAACATTTGACTTAAATGGATTCAATGGATGGGAGTGTACTGTTAACTAGAAAATGTTTAGGTGCATTAAAAGAAATTATTGCTGATGGTTAAGATTCAAGAAACAACTCTTTGTAAGTCATAATATTAATTGTATCGTGAAACATGCTAGGATTTGAACTTCTTCCAGTTCACGCTTCTTAATTACAAAATTGCTGTGCTTTAGATTCAAAATTTTGATTCAGAAATTGATTTTTTGAATAGTTTATTCAATTTTTCAGCTGTGAGGATAACCAAAGTCCCATTTTAACTCAATGCTTTTAGATTGCCTACTACATACAACTTGTGGTGGACCTGTCTTCAGTGAAGGACATATGGATAATTTGCTGCTGTTCCTGGATACCTGATCAGTCTTATAAACTCTCCTGCACTTATGCTACAGATTGTTCTTCAATTTACTCTTCTGCATCATCTTGTTCCTGTTTTCCTTGCTTACCTGATTGTTTCCATTTCCACTTGCTTTCTGTTTTATTTTTTTTCATTACTTCATTTTTTCCCCTCCAGAATATTTTTTATTCCACTTAGTCATTAATCAAGGCCCATTAATCACAGTTTAGATGGACATCTGGTATTGTGCCTTTTAAGCTGAAGAACAAATATTGCTATTGCTGCACTGACAGGGAAGGAAGTCTGGGAAGTCAAAAACATTAGCATTCTAAAACATTTGATCAGCCCTATTTTAATACCCAACCAACCAAAAAGCCAGCACCAAACAAGAAACCCCCACAATCCTGCCATCCTGGAAATAGCACTCATAAAAAAAAGAAACACTGCTATTGCACAGACCACATATTTTCTTAGCAATAATATGTCTGGTTTCTGTGACTGGGGAGTCTGAATAGGCAAACATTCAGAAGAGCTCTACTGCTGTAAAAATCTCAACAGAGTGGTTCCTATATGAGGATGCTCTGGCTAAGAGGCCAAGGAAAATCCTGAATAAGTTGGTTTTGGTTTTTTTGTCTTTGTTTGTTTGTTTGGGTTTTTGTGTGGTGTTTTGCTTATTTGTTTGGGGGTTTTTTTGGTGTTTTTTTTTTTTTTTCCTGAGAGCTCTTTAACATAAAATTAGTACTCTGAAATTGGAAACCAGGCTTCTCTCACCAGGCAAGTGTATCTGTCAACCAGTCCTGTTTTCCTCTTGTCTTACTGACAGTGGTCTTAAGTTTTAAATTACTGTCCATTTGGTTTTCTCATAACAGGATCCCATATGTCTGCTTCTTTTCATTTTTTTATGCCCCTAGTTCAGTTTATAGATCACTGTCTTCACTTTAGGCAAGCCCAAACTGGGTTACTAGAGTAAAGAAAACCTTCCAGAAAATAGTAAAAGGGCAGTCAAAAAACTTCTGATACTTTGGCATCAATTTCTGTTACATGAGGTCTGCTGCTTAAAGCATGAGAAATTCAAAATTTCTTGCTATTTTTAATGCATATGTTTCCAGCTTTTCTTGGAATTCTGTAGTAATTGCCACACAAATTTAGGTTGCTCTTTGAGAACCCCATCTGTCTTAAAAAAAAAGAGAAGATACAATTTAGAAGCAGCAGAGAAAGATGGAGTTTCTGAACCATTATTTCAGACTAGTTCAAGTCTCGTTCGACTTACAGGAAAGACTTAACCTGGGCCCTTTTCTGTGCAACCCGTACAGATACCTGTCTTTAATTGAGCAAGTTTAAAAAGATTTGCAAGATTTAGAGTCTCAACTTTCAAATTCATAATGCTGAATTATACACGGGAAAGGAACGTATATCAAGTATTTTTCTTCTTGTAACATGAAGTCTTTTTTTCACATTTCCTTTTATTAATCTCTCTGTCAACACAGGGTTGTTTCTACAAAGCATCTCTCTTTTTTCAAATTAGTTTCTAGTTGCCTTATAATTTACAATATTGTTGGAATGTTGATGTCACTCTTCACAGTTATTTTCTGTGACAGATTGATTCTTGGCTGTCAGAATGTTTTAGGGGACATGAAGAGCTGATTTTGTTTTAATGGGTGATGGTACAGTGTAAGTGACACCATTTCAGAGGACACTAGACAAATGCTACTGCTCACTGAGATATTTAATTAGTGCTGTGTATTCAGGTATAGAAAGCAGATTTAGTATGCAGCAGTCCCTTTATTTGATTGATCTTTATGTACCTTCTAACATGGCCTTTTGATTTTGGACCAGCTCTTCACATTAAAGATGTATAAAACATTTTTATCTCTAAGGGTGAACAGAATGGAAATGTCACTCAGGAGCAGTCTTTTTTCATATATGGCAGCAGAATGGTAATAAAAATGTGATTAGGAAGAGAAGGGAGAATAATTTAGGATTCAGGATGGAGAATTACTTAAGAATGTGAACTAGGGAATGAGAGTTGAAGGACATTGACAGAACAGAAGGAAACAGATTACAGGACCTGGAACCTTGGAGGTTACAGATAATGGAAATAGCACTTATGAATCCTTGAACATGTTCTACTTATTTTTTAGCCAGAAGAATTCCGTGAAGATGTCCCTATTATGAAGGGATTGCTCTCCTAGCAGAACAGTCACTTCTGCTCAACTGGAAAGGATGTATGTAGCTTGCTAGCTAAATATAGGTGAAAAAAAGTGTTATTATGCAATAACATGTGGACACATGTCACCTTGGATTGTTAAAATCTTGCATTTTAGAGTCACAGTGACAAAAATCCTTCCAATTAAAATTTAAAATCTATGAATGTGTATGCTCACAGACCACACATAGAAATAAACAGTAGGTAAAATAAAATTGTTGCAAAATTGCTAGTTAATAGTTTGGGGTGTTTTAGCTTCTCCAGAGATCTGGAATATTTAGTAAGTGCTGATGATAAATTTACATATTTCCCATTTATACATAATATAGTACAGCTATAATGTCTTTCTCCTCACTTTCTGTTCTTTATAGAGATGGGTGGATTAACAGAACATAGGAAAAAGTAGGGTACAAGCATGAACTGTGAAATCTTCCCTCTACACACTGACACTTTGGTTTTGCGATACCTTTTCTTTGCATCAACCAGAGGTTCATCATCTGAATAATATGTTGTGGTGTCTCATTGGAGAAGGCAAATTCAGATTGCAGACCATAACATTCTGTTGATGTGCAATTCCCTCAAGGTCTCAAGAGATGAGATTGAGTGTCCTGTGGTAATGCCTTCTGTAGGCTTTACCTACATAAGTTTAAGCACAGTATCTGAAGGCCATAAAAGAGTGCTGTGACCTGCACTGGCTCCAGGTACATGTGTCCTGAGGGCATTTGCTTAGAATACCATTGGGAAAGACAGAGTGGAATTCTTCATGGCACCAAGGGCAGAATTACAAGCCACAGAAACCTTACTGCTATAAATTCAATGTAGCAAAGCACATTAGCAGCACCTTCATAGCTGAATGTTAAGCTTACAGGTTTTCAGTCCACCTCTTTGGTATCTGTGTACTAGCAACTGGTTTCACATTGCACAGAAAAGTGTAAGTAACTTGGTTGTTAATGTGTACCGCTTCAAAAATTGCAGTTTTAGTGGGGACATGTAACAACAACAGCAGTAATAACAATGTATTAGTTGTTCATTAGTAGTATACTATTTCATGACTGTTCTTTTCAGTGCCAGATGACCCTAAGAAAAAAGCACTGTAGTTGATTCAGCAATAAAACTGTAATGCTAAAAACTCAAATTTCAAAATTTATTTTGCTTCCAGTTCCCAGGATTTCAGTTTTCACAGGATATGACAACCTTATCACATATAAGAGCAGAAACTCATTTCCAGTTATTATTTACGTGATTATTAATATTTACCAAATATAAGACATCAGTTTCTAGGAACGAGTGGGAGATTAAACCAGAGATTAACTTCTAGGCATCTGGGCCTAATATTAAGCATTTTTAGCTGAGAAAATAGTACCAGAACTTCCAGTCAGCAAGTTCTTATATAATTATGATTTTATTGCTTACTGTTATTCTCAAGATGTTAAGGTACATCTGCAGTGCATAAAGCTGAGTCTAGGACTGTAAAATGCTTGGGTTTTGTAAGATTTTGTGACTTTTTGTAAGGAGGTGAGACTTGTTCTACTTCTGAGACTGGGAAGGAATTTTCTGATCTTTCATCAGTGTAAACCAAATTCTTATTCGTCTGGCTTCCATCCTCTCATATTTTTTCACAACTCTCTTAAAAACTTTTTTGGTGTTGCTAAGATTGATACATATTCATAGAATCTCCCCAGATCCCCCAAATCTTATTTTGCCTCCTATTTTGGTCTGGTTTTGATTTGTCTGAGATGTTTCTTCTATACAAATTACTTGTCAGTCTGTTAAATATTCATGTGTTAAACATTCACATTAAATGCTTGTATCTACAGTGGGCTGCGATTCTCTCCTTCCTTCCTTCCTCCCTCTCCCTCCAGCAGCTGGAGTACACTTTTCATGTGATTGATGTATAACGAGCGTGTTGTATTCTGGAGCTGCTGCGAAGTCTGTAAGAATAACTCCTCCCTCTTAGAAAACAGTGAGGGTCTGATTCAGCATCTGTATTTAACCAAATGCCCACTTTTTGGATCATGAACACTTGTTAAGATGCAAGGTAGGCCCATGGCCTGTTATAATGAAGCAGATACTGGGCTGGGTTATCACTGAGTAACCTTTCTTTTGAACAACAAGAAGCGTTCCTAGAAGATTTTATCTTTTGTCGTCATGTCTTCATTAATTCTGCATATACCTGATGCACATCTAATGATTCATATATATGGGCTTTAGTTCTATAATAATTTCAGTCTAGACTGAGCATTCAGGACTGTTATTTATGCCACTGTGTTTGTGGATTTACATCTGGGATTATACTTTTCAGTTGTTTTGTTCTGAATTGATACACCAACAGCAATAGAAGACAAGTTCCAAATTAGGTTTAGGTTACCCATCACAAAATGGAAAATCTTCGAATGAGTTATAATAAACCTAGTCTTATACAATGAGCATATCATGTATTTTTCTGTTGAAATGGAGGGGGAATCTGAGCCAGTTATATGCTTTAGACACTAACTTGACACTTGCTTCTGCAAGAAATAGGTTGTTTCCTAGAAAGACTTTTCTCATAATGCACAGCGCTTGGTATAGTAGCATCCCAAGTCAGTCTATGTACAGGTTTAGGAGTCACTGTGCATCAGTTTTTGCAGATATCTAGCTAATTTGAAATTTTCCAGACTTAGTCGTCTTACATCCAAAATCATTCAAACAGTTTTCAGATCACCATTCAATTAATAATTTCATTTTTGTAACACCTAATAATGAAATGTATGGAGACTTTTTTTTTTCTGCATTAGTGTGTAACAATCTCTCATTAATTGTGTGTGTTGGAAATGCCAAGAAGTTCTTTGAGGAATAAAAACCTGTAACTAATAGTGGATTATTTATTTGCTAACAGTTCTAGGAATTGAACCTGGCTCAAAGGATGCACACCAACTTAGCATAATATGTTGTTCCTTTAGAAGCCTATAGAAACAGAAAACATCAGTAGTCACAGTCCTCTTCTTTTGTCTAAGAACACAGTAGGCTTTGTGTAAAGTCAAGCTTTTGATTCCAGAGTATTTTCTTTTATGAAGACAAAATAGAGAATACAGTAAAAGACTGTTTTTATTAATAAGTGAAAAAGCTTGGAATAAAGGGTGACTTCTGACCCTTTTTAAGCAACTGTATTTGCTCAGATATATTATTAAATTGCATCTGCCTGTATTATAATTTAGAGGATATATTCACTGTTCCAGACACAGAGCCACTGTTAACACTGCTAAGACTACAGAGCACATCCTACAGTAAGTGGCAGAAGTCTCAGAAATGAAGGCAAAATAAATGAAAATGTGCCTCCCTGTTAAAATACTGCATCTAGTTAACATAGCCTTACAAACTCTTAATTGTCACTGCATCTCTAGTGGTTCAGAAACAACCAGGGAGAGCTGATGCTTTGTTCATTTTACCAGACAGTATGCTGTACAGAAAGACAAGCATTCATAATAATAATAATGCATTTTATGTACAATGTTAAATAAACATAAATTTTAACCTGTTAAAGCAGCAATTGTCATGACTCACCAAACCCCCATCTGAATGGTTTTATTTCTGTATTCTAATACCATGCTGAAAACTAGTAACCAAGTGCAAAAGTTGGTCACACATTTGGGCAGTGAGACTTGCAGTGAAACTTTGGGTGCTTGTTTCAAAGAATGCCCTTTGTAAAGGCAAAATAAGACATTTTTGAGCTTTGGAAATGCCTTGAACTATCAACATGTCATACGTTAAATTGTGCAGCTTTATGTAGGATAATTTACCAGATGCTGCTCTGCAGACATGATCTATTGGTATGCAGTAATGTTCGGGTGAAACAGCCCTTCAGCTGTTGTGGAGAATATTTTTTGAGGGAAAATGTTTTACTAATGTTAAATATTGAAATAAACGGGGCAGGAGATCTTTCTCCTTTCAATGCCTTTATTAAAAGGGTTCAGCTCAAGGTTGGGAGGCCCGACGGGTCCGCGGTTTCGCCGCCGTCGCTCCCTGGAGTGGCTCGGAGGAGGAGGGAAGTGCAGCTCTGTCCCCTGGGAGGCAGAGCTGGGGGTCCCCTCCTCTGTCCCCTGGGAGGCAGAGCTGGGGGTCCC
>JAYDZK010000006.1:77463-89747 GCA_034509185.1 Euphonia xanthogaster
ACGCCAGCGGGTCCGAGCGAGCCCGGGGCTGCTCCAGCCTGCGGCCGGCAGGCAGGGCCTGTTGTACGGTGCTCAGCGACGCCAGCGGGTCCGAGCGAGCCCGGGGCTGCTCCAGCCTGCGGCCGGCAGGCAGGGCCTGTTGTACGGTGCTCAGCCAGCGGGTCCGAGCGAGCCCGGGGCCGCTCCAGCCTGCCGCCGGCAGGCAGGGCCTGTTGTACGGTGCTGCGGGCACAGCAGTCAGGGGCCGCGTGGGCTCAGTAGGGTCAGACGGCTCCGTGGCGTCGGGCAGGAGCGCGAAGCGGCCTGGGCTGTGCCCGGCGAGGGCACGGCCGAGCTGCGGCTCGGGGATCAGCCCTGGCTGAGGCCTCCTCGCGGCGCTGCTCCGGAGCTTCTCCAGAGACCGCTGACGGAGGACGTGCCGTGGCCGTGCTGAACCCAGGCCTGCGGCAGAACAGAGAGCTCATAGGGCTTGGCATTAGCGCTTCTCTCACCCAGATGTGCACCAAAAGGGGATGCCTGAGGCGTTGACTTGAACTAGGGCAGAAAACGTCTTGCTCTGCTTCTAGTTTTTTAATCTCTCTAAGCAAAATAATGGTTTTATTTCAGATATGGAATGCAAGGAGAATGGTGGCGACAACCACAGAAAATGTGTAAATGTGTTGCAACAGCTTGTCATACAATAATGGCATCCAGGAACTTGTTAAAGAAACTGATTGAAATTTTACTAATTCTCCAAGCTATATAGGGATATTTTCTGGGTGATTTTCTGTCTTCTCTAGTAATCAGCCATCGTAGCTGGGTGCAGCTCCCATGCCAGATTCTCACAGACCATAGGGCTAAGAGTTTCTGAAAGCTGTGCATTTAGTTGTAGAGACAATTTTCCCAGAGACTTTGTGCTACTTTGTAAGACCATACTTCATAAATTTGTGGCCCCCTTTCCCTCAGAATAAACAACTGTGGGAGTGGATATTTGTATATTCTATTGAAAAACAAAGGGCGAGGGACAGCAGTTTGTCTTGAGTGAATCAGTATGTCTGGCTTACGATTAAAAAATTGTAATTTCTTAATGTTATATTTAATAGCAGAACATTACGTATATACTTCTTTTACAGAATACTCTCATTTAATTTTTCTGGTTTTGAACTGGCCTGTGCTACAAAGCTCTTATTCAAATGCTTCTACTTCAATAGAAGGAACAACATAATTTGTAATGCCACTTCCAGTATTCTATTTGCATCTAAAAGAAATTTTAAATTTGCAACATAAGCTTTAAATGGAATGTTCTAAATAGGTTGTAAGAGTTGTTTTCTAGTAAATACTTCTTGGTTTAAAAATCAATAGGAAGTAAAAGACAATTTAAAATTATTTGGTTTTAGTTCTTAATGAAAAATAGTGACAAATCTATTAATTGTCTGCATTTTGGAGTAATTAATCATGTAGGACCAAGAGTCCGTCTTACAAAAGATTATGATAATTATCAAAGGTCAGAGTCCACGAGATGTAAACTTTTTGTGGAATTTGATCCTTGTGCTAAAGGTTTAGTGGTATAAATTTTGTTAGTCCCAAAAATGAATTGTGAAAGGCTATTAATAGTTTGCATTACCCCTAACAATAAGTCATAACTTGTTCTGTAGCAAAAGGTTATCTTATTTATTTTACACCTTCCATTTGATTTCAGTACCAGACTCATTTAATTTTGTAATAGTAGTGATGGGGGGTTTGTTGTTTAATGAGAAACCAGAACACAAGCTAGAAGACTGAGCAATCACCAACCATATGAAATTTGACAAGGGCAAGTGCCAGTTTCTGCACCTGGAATGGGGCAACCCTGGATGTAGAGACAGACTGGGGAATGAGATGCTGGAAAGCAGTGCTGTGGAAAGCATCCTGGGATGCTGCTTGACAGAAAGTTTAAGTACGAGTCAGCGGTGCTCTGGAGCCAGGGGGGCCGACTGTGCCTGCGGCACATCAGGCCCAGCATCACCAGCTGAGCAAGGGAAGGGATTGTACCACTCTGCTCTGCACCCAGTCAGCTTCACCTTGAGTATTGTGTGTTTTGGTCAGCACAATATGAGAAAGATATTAAGCTCTTGGAGAGCATCCAAAGAAGGGCATCAGAAATGGTGAAGGGCCTTGAGGGGAAGCTGTATGAAGGGCCTCTGAAGTCAATTGGTCTGTTCAGCCTGGAGAAGAGGAGAGTGAGGGGAGATTTCATTGCAGTCTACAAGTTCCTCATGCAGGGAGGAGGAGGGGCAGACACTGATCTCTTCTCTCTGGTACCCAGTGACAAGACCTGAAGGAATGACCTGAAGTTGTGTTAGGGGAGGTTTAGGGTGGCTATTAGGAAAAGGTTCACAGCACCAAGCCTGACAGAGTTCAAGAAACCTTTGGACAATACTCTTGGGCATGTGATGTGACTCTTGGGGATGGTGCTATGTGGGGTGTTGGACTTGATGATCCTTGAGGGTCCCTTTCAACTCAATACATTCTGTAATTGTGTAAAAATTCCTTCGAAAAATTGTTTGAATTCCTATGTTTACCTGCAGGAATACAGTTCCTCTTAAAAGTGGGGTCCTAATTGTAAAAGTGAATTTGCCAGTTTTTGAATGTGCTCAGCAGAAGTGGAAGTGTCATACGTCCATACTACATCGGTAACAGGATAGTGCACACCAGGCAGAGAGTCCCCGAGACATGAAGAAACATAAGGGGAAATAAAACGGAGGTAATTGTCTTTAAAATTTGGACGCCTGACAATTCATTGTCTTCAAGACACAAGCTGCATTTTTAAATGTTTTAAAAGGTTGTGCAGGAAGGAGGGGAGAGAAAGGATAGAACCTTATCTTAGCATTCTGAGAATTGTGTCAGTAATACTGACTCACAAATTTTAGAATTATGGAACAACTTGAGACATGTGTTAGCTATGTTCATTTTATATTGGTCATTTCACTAACATGTTGCATTAGGATTTTGATATCTAGCTTTCAAAAAAAAAGCCAGCTCATTAAACAAACACAGGCAACCATTGACCATTCTTGATTTAATATGCAGCTATTAGAAAAGGCCTTGGTATACAGAGAAAGATGCATCTTCAAAATTATGCATTGCGGTCAAGGCTCTGATTACTGCAGTTTCAACGTGGCTTTTGTGAATTAGACACTAGTTTATTCATAAGATTGTGAGTCTGACTGTTCTCATGCTTCCAAAGTAATTGAATGCATTTGTACAAATAAAATAGTTGCATATAGATGGTGTACACAAAGTCCAGAATAATCCAGCTCTTGTTTCATCCACCTGGCATTTTTATATCTAAAAAAACATGTATAGTTGCACTTCTTTTCCCAGTAGCAACAGTGCTGTGTTGTGATTATAAATGGTA
Source organism: Euphonia xanthogaster (assembly GCA_034509185.1). NCBI lineage: Eukaryota > Metazoa > Chordata > Aves > Passeriformes > Fringillidae > Euphonia > Euphonia xanthogaster. The sequence goes on from JAYDZK010000006.1 coordinate 80,840, forward strand.
GATGCTGAAGTTAACACCCTCCCTCTGAGATTATAATAAAGTGCTATTTTAATGATTTATAGAAAAGGTCTTGGTACGGTATCTGTATGCAGCATTTTACTGCATAAGAATAACTAGCAAAGGTTACAATGATATGTCATGGTATAAAGCATTTGGGGTTAGAGACTCTGCTTGGAGAAAATATTAACTGTCATCTGTCATTCTAGATCAGCTGGAGTAAAGTAGACTAAAACCAGAAAAGTGGCATTTTCTGATCCTTGGTAGAAAGCATCTGATTATTTCAAAAAACTCCTTTTTCTGGGTAAAGCATTGTCAAGACTATATTTTAGGTGCTGTTTTTTCTAAAGCATGGGAGTGTGTTCCAAGGTCAAGAGCCCTTTCTAGCTGGATTAATACATAAAAGCATGGGGAAAAGGAAATATTTAACAAAACAGTTGCATCAAGCATAACTAACAGACAGAACTTGCTTTGTTCTAGAGTTCACCCAGTCTCCTGGGCCCAACCTCACTTTGAAAAAAATGTCCTGCAGCATACTTGAGTTTGCGAGAGAAGTACTCTTCCACACATCATACCATTTCAGAAGTATCTTGGTAGCTGTGCCTTTGCTTGGATATTCCATGAAGCTTGTTGCTGCATTAGCCGCAGAACAGGAATAAGAAATGGAAGCTGGGAAAAAAAGCCCAGACAATTTCAGCTCCAAAGAAGAATTTGGGGTAACGGCTAATAAGCACATTGAAACTGTAATGAAGCACTGCATGTGACCCAAACTGCTGGGAATATTTTGTTTGTTGTTCAGAGAACTGTAAAATTCCACTAGCTATTGGTTTTTTTTGATTGCATGGCAGAATTGCAGTTCATTGATAATTTGCTTGTAATACATTAACTGTATACATTTTCAGTCCCCTTTCTGAGGGTAATTGTTTGACAACTGGTATGCTTCAATACCAGCCTAATAGCCTGTGCTGTCACTGATATTAGGAGAATGTTAGATGTGGACCTTCAACATGAGATTATATCATGCTGGTGATGTTTTTCTAATGTTAAGTGAACATGGACAGCATGTTAATTGTACAGTCACCATCAGGAAAAAATATTGCACAATCTTTGGACTGATAGTCATATGGGAGTATGATGTGTTGTAGTTCACTTTGTCTTGTGGCTATGACATGGACTACATCATACTTTTTCAGCTACAGAAAAGGACACCTAAGTGATGAGGTGACTTGTTTATCTCATCTACCGCTCCTCTTCCCTCTTCACCGGTCCATTTTTTGCAAGTCATGAGTCAGTATCAGTAACATAATGGCAGTACAGAAACTTACACTGGCACATAAAAGATATTTCAAAGGCAGCTGTCATTTAGTATGATTTATTACACAGGAGAGGAATCATAAGTGTGTTTTTATTATGATTGTAATTTATGTGTGCATGATTGTATGAAGCAAAGCGATGCAAAGTCCCCAGGCAGGTGCAACGGAGAGTCTCTTTATTGCAAAAACCAGGCCTTTTTAAGCAGTTAGCCCATTATCAGTTACATAGTTTTCAAATGTAACAAACATCAGCCAACCAACCACTATAAACCATGATGTGAACACGTGATGGTTATATAACTTGTTTTTCTACCTCCAATTCAGCTGAGTCACTTTCCCGTAGTCCTTTTTTTCTTAGCCAAAGTAGCAGGCCTGAGCCATGATTTCACAAAGGTAACAAGGGCCCTTATTTTATAAGGTTTTTCCTATGTGCAACACATGATATTATAAGAAATGTTATACCTGAATCTTTCAAAGAGGAAAAAAGCCCCAGTATGCCAGTAAACCAGGTACAAGACTTACTGAAAGAGTTGTTTTTTTATTAATGTCAACCTTTTGACTTATTAGACTATTTCAACACATGTGTGTCTTACAGTAATAATGTATTATTTTACATTACTAGGATTATTAGTCTGTGTCTGCATAAGGAATATTTCATGGGGCTTAAAATGTACCTTTAGTTTGCCTTAAAGATCTTCTAATTAAATAGACTACCACTAAACAGCACTACATTTCAAGTATTTATTTGGATTCTTTGCAAAATTAAAACTGTAAACTTTGAAAGTTTTAGGCTTTTATATATGTTCAAGAAGTTTCTGCTTCTGAAAGGGATCAGTTTTTCAGGGAAGTTGTGTTGGGATTTTTTAATAATCCTACTGAGAACAGGTCAGCAGAAGCATCAAAATCTTAATGTGATTTTTTTTTAGAGAAACGTAACTGGGATGAACCTCTTTCAATCCTACTACACCCTGTGCGTTTGTTAGCAGCCTAATTTGTTGTCTTGTGCACTTGCATGTTTGAGCATTCAATTAGCAGCTTGAGTACCAGAGGCCTTCCTGCTGCTGAGGCCTTTTCTAGCAACATTTTGTATTACTTGAACTGACTAATGTGCTCCAGTAGAGGGGAGCAGCGCCTACACATGCAGATCCAACGGCTTGCTAATAAAAACACTATTCTCTTAAAAAGCTGTACCTATTCTAGTCACTGGCATGTGTAATTGTTGACCAAACACCAGGGAAGAAACCTGAAGAAATGAATAGTTGTCAAACCAGAAATAGCATTTTATTGGAGTTGAGTAATATATTGCTGACCAGATGCATGTTAGTTAGTGTCCATTTTTGCTTAGCACTGTCTGTTGAGTGCCTTCTGTTCCTTTACTATATTGAGATTTAGTGAAGCAGCCTTTCACAGAGGTGCAAACTTGAATGGGAGCACAGAAAAATCGGTCATTTGGCCTTACTGCATTTCTTTTTTTTTTTTTTTTCCTATATGCCTAAGAATGACAGGAGGTCTTGGGAGGTAATTAAGTACCAGGGTCTAGTCAACAGTTAATATTTTGCAGGAGATCAGTCTACATCTTCAATGCATTACTTTTACTTCGGTTGCCTGATACTAGTTATACTAAAGATCTGATTCAGTAAACCTTAGAACACTGCTGCTAAGTTCTCTAATAACAAGATGGGCTTTGACTTCATTTCACAGGCATCATTGGTTAAACGCCATATGAGATTATTCTTCTTTGTCATTGCGTACTATGCAGTGACAGGGCTGACTTAAAAGTGTTGTTTTCGTCGTTCCAGGATGTAGTTCAGCTGTGCCTTGTACAGTATCATAGGAGTGCATATGCAAGTGTACACATTTCTCATTGCAAAATTCTACAATTGGTGTTTTAATCATATTCCACAGAGAATGGAAATTCCATTCTGGTCAGGATCACCACATATAGATTCTGTTCCTTTGTGGCTTCAAAGGAGAGATTGCCTCAGGCTTTTAAATTCACATACTGAGTATAATGCCTTGTATTTCTCATTTCACTATAAAAACATTACAGTATCAATGTAACAATGCTGAGACCTTCTAGCATTACCTCTTATGTTCTGCACTTTTGCTGTGCTGTGCAGCAATACAGAAAGTACATTCTAGTAAGAAATAATTTAGTAAATGATGACTACTTCTACAGATAGATTTCCACTTGACAAGATTGGAAATGCAGTATACAGTAGACAGTTTACATTTTAGACTTATATGACTAGAACTTTGGGATGCTAGTCATATGTATAGAGGAGGAAAGATGCAGCCATCTGTTGCATGTAGAGACTATTTACTGTCACGGTAGCACAGGCTACAGAAATGTAGCCAAGAGTGTTTTACCTTATTTTCAGTTATCAAATCATCAGGATTTTTTTTCAAGTTATTTTGACTTCCGTATGCAGGAAGGTGCAGCTGTTTCCCTTTCTGCATGTGCAGTGTAGGTTAATACAAGCTGATAAGTCATTCCTCTTTGTACAGACTGGCTCGGGTAGGTGCAAGGCACTGAGTGATAACTTTCTATTCACAGAAAGGCCTGCCTACTTTGTGAATTTCTGTTCTAGTTGGAGAAGTCTTTGACAATCAGCTTTATTTTTAAATCTATTTAAATAGCATTTTTGTGTATCTCTGCTTGCTGGGGTAAGTGTGCTAGCTAGCAACACAGAAGTACACAGTTGGTATCTCACACAAACAGCTTACTCAACTGATCCAGGTACAGTAACATGGATAGAGATGAAGAAAACTACTATGGAAAACATGGTAATTTACACTCTGTTATTTCAATTGACTTAAATGTGCTTGAATGCAGACTCAAATGGTTTCCTGTAACTTCTTCAATTATTAGCAATATTCTAATGTTTTTCTGCGTGTCATTTGCTAGTTTATTAAATTGCACATCAAAGGTAAGTTTTAGATGTGTATATTGGTGATTTTTACTTTAGGTAAGTAATTTAGAGTTTTTCTTTAAAATTATTACATTGATAAAGTGTAACAATTAACTTCATATGCTGTTTGGAGTCAGAATTTGTAAATACCTTGTCAGTTATTTCTGGTAATGGTATTTTACTTCAACATACATAAGTTTCGTATTATAAGGCAGCCTGTAAAATAAATCTGTCTCATCTGCAAAAAAAAAAAAGTAATCCCAGTTTTAAATCTTAACTAAAGGTGTAAGTCCCCCTTCACCACTGCTTTCTTCCTTATGCCTACTAAACTCCTAAAGCTTGGAATTTGTTTTCTAAATATATTTGGGCTTTTATCGCTGGGGAAGTGGTTTGCTTTTACCAGGAGCAATGTAGATATTAGAAACATAAATAATTCCCACCTCACCCCCCAAAAAAAATCTTCTGAATTTTTAAAGAATAGTAGTAATAAAGTAAAGGATTTGGATTTAATTTAGAATTAAGTTAGAAAAATTAGATTAAACAAATGGCATTTTTCTTTTTTTTCTGTTGTTCCGTGAAGCTGATCACAGTTGTGATCAGCTGTAACAAGTGTTCCAGGGATCCAGACTACTTCTGACAGTGAATTCTAGTGTATTTTGAACTTAGAATGTTGTTACTGTTTCTTACCAGATTCTGTAATGAATTCATACCAAGAGCTCAGTGACAGAGGAGGTAGTTTGAGCCATGTTGTCCTACACCATGCCGCCATAAGCATACACACTGCTGGTGTGAGGAACAGTTCTTGGAAGGAGTTTGCAGTAGTGCAGTAATTTTACACCTGTTAGTGGCTGTTACTTCAATTTCACAGCATCTGTCTTCTGGCTTATTGGAGATAAGAGTCTCCACTTGAATTGGAGCTCCCTTTCTGTAGTGCTTTGTTTTTATCCTCTTATTTGTTAGATCCGTTTTGCTCTCTGTGTGCTGAGATGATACATTTTCCTGTTCTCAAGTGATACTTGTATAATCCTTTCTTAAAAACTTTGTGTGATGAAAATTCCAGTGTGTGTTTCAGTATATGTGTCCTGGAAGATTTCCTAATGCCTAACCTAAATCATCCTTGCTGCAAATGAGGTTAGCTTATCGAACTGGTAGAGGAAACAACTACTGGTCATTGTAAATTTTGCATGGTGATTGAAGACTGTTATTTTGTGCTCCTTTGCTTAAATACAGGCATTGAAGTCGCATTCATTTACTGCTTTCTGTAAACCTCTTAGTATCTTCTTTCTAATAAATCCCTCTACTCTCTCTAACTTGTTTGTATCTTCTGAAATTCTAGTGACATGGTCTAGAAATACTTATTCATTTGAGGCCTCCCATGTCCCCAAGCACAAGGAACAGTGACATTTTCAATCATGCTCGTACCTCTTGAAAAAGTGGTGCTTTTTTGCAGACATTGCTTGACTGACTCATTCTCTCTTCATAGTGTGCTATAATCCTTTAGGATTCTTCTCAACAGTGTTTTTGAAATCAGTTTTTCTGTATGGATTCCTGAATAGAGTTTGTCTTTACAACTTTTGTTACTTTACAAAAATCACTTTGAAGCATTGTTTATAAAAATCCTTTTTGATAAATACCTCTGTCTCCAGAAGTATTTTAACACTTGTCACCTGCACAGTTTCAAAGTGGTCATTCTACTTAATTATTCTAATTTTTAAAGAGAACATTGCATAGCTTTGGAGATTAGGCTCCTCCAGTAGTGGGATTGAGCTAACTACTAAAATTCAAGAGTGAGAACTTGGAGTCTTAATGGGTAACTCAGTAAAAATGTTTGCCCATAAAAGCAAGTAGACTGTTAGAATTGTTAGGAATGGACTGGAGTCAGCGAGAAAGAGTCATTATAGGATTACGTAAATCACATCCAATGTTTGTGGTGAATATCCTCTGCCATTCTGGTCCCTCATTTTCTAGTGATCTGTAGTAGCACTGTGAAGGGTAAGAAAGGAATATAAGCATGACCAAAACTATGAAATTTCTTATGTACAAGAAACATTTGAGCAGACCAGGACATTTGAGTATAATAATTTGTAACATTTTTGTTAGCATAACATGCTGCTATGTTACACAGTACAGTAATAAACTGATTGATTGCAAGCTTAAAACAGATAAAAGGAGGTAGTACTTCAATATTTGATTGACTTGTAGTACTCTGCGATGTAGAGCATTGCAGATTGTTAAGGTATATACAAGGTAAATAGAGATTCCTTGAATCTCAATTTTTCAATGAATGAAAAAGAAATTCACTCACCGCTATTAAATGCAAAGTCAGTACTTTTAGTTAAGAAAAATGCAGTTGCAAGTCTCTATAATATCAGTGTTGGGGAAATACTACAGTGTTTGCCTTGGTGTTGCATTCCTCGTCAGATATGGCCCCCTATAACATTCAGGGTGTGGATTTGATGGATTTTTTTGTGTGATCTGGTGTGGCTATTCTTACGTGCTCAACAGGTCCTGTAAGAGCGAAGGACAGAAGTTCAGCTTCAGTGTGCCTTAAAGCCAGAACTTTTCTATGGGGCATGATGTTACATATGGTTTTGTTCTGGTGGTAAATTATTTTGTAGTAGAAATATTTGTTTTGTAGGAATTTCTGTTCAAAAGTGTTCATTCAATATACAGGTGTTGGCCCAACATTAGGTATTGTGTATGGTACATTTGATTTCCTGACCATGTATCACAGCATAGCTTCTTCCACTCCCCAGCATTGCTGTTGTACATCACTTCTCTAATTGTTTTGATTTTTTGGTCTCTTCTGTATTAAGATATTTTTTTTGCAGGAGCTTGCTATGGTGGATCTGAGTACCTCAGATGAAGGGCAAATAGGATTTTATTAACCGCTGTGTTTATTGTACTGGTGTGTGTGTTTTTTGATAAGGTTTTTCTGAAACAAACCAAGAACAAAGTCTGGCATGTAGTTAGTAAGCAAATTCTGCTTTTGAGAAGTTGCTGAATTGTTCTCTAATTGACAAAAATAAGTATTTTTCTTTGGGGCCCAGGGGAGGAAATTTAGGCTGGTAGCACCATGTAGAACCAGGGATATTCGGAGGAGGAGATCCTTAAGAAAGCAGTGAAAAAGCACTCTGAAGCAGTAAATTGTATTGTAGCTTTGACATTTGAATGAAGGAGTAATTTTTCATTGCACAGAGTTTTGTTCAGTAAATCTTCCTAATCACTGAACTTTGTAAGGAAAAAGTCCTCTAAAACTGAATAGCTAGCTTCAAAAGGAAAAATCCATATTCTGGTCTGCTGAATGAAAAGCTGCTCGTTTCTCTTCATACAGTAGCCCAAACTTGAAAATTTTAATTTGACTGTAATTTTTTATTACTCTTTACCAAGTGAGATCATACTTTATTTTCTATTATTCAGGTCCTCATGGGAAGCACTGGTTGGAGGGTTAGTATTTGGTGGGTTTTTAATATAGGGGGTTTTTTTATGTGTAGGGTGAATCAGTTGGAACTGTGCTAACCAGGATAGTCACATGAAAAACAGTTTGCCCATGGAGGCTATGGTGCCCCAACCCTTGTAATGTTCAAGGGCGGGTTGGATGGGGCTCTGAACAACCTGGTCTAGGAGGAGGTGTCCCTGCTTGTGGCAGTAGGTGTTGGAACTAGATTATTTTTAAGGTCCCTTGTAACTCTTTAACATTCTATGATTCTGGAGAAAAATCAGAAGCGCATAGCCTGTAACTGCAGAGAGGCAGGTTCATTTACTCGCTGTCAGACACACTTAGCCTGTGACTGGGAGACGTAAAATCCTTGTCTCTCAAATACATTGTGAACCTGTGCATAGGCATAGTCATAGGGTGTACATTAAAGGTAACTTTTTATGTGGTAAATGTGAGGCCCCCCCATATTTTTAAGTTAGAAGAAAAAAAGCTTTAATCTCATATACAAAACCTAGGTAATTTTATTGGTGAATTACTGGTATTGCCCATATGAAATGTTTTAACAAAACTGATTAAATAAGAATATATGGAAGATGCTCTTCAAAGGCTGATGTTAACAGTCCCCTCAGGACAGATTTTATTTTAAATAATGACATGCTTTTGTACTGTTTTATTTTAAATGCAGGTGAACCAAGGAAATTTGACCCAAAGTTCAGAGGACCTATTCATAACAGGTAAATCTCATAACTCACTTTGTTAAATTCTTTTGGTGAACAGGTGTTAAAAATTTTTGTTAGCAAAATTTGTGGATTTGATTCTGCAAGTCTTCTAAATCCAGACCACCATCTTTACTACCCTTGAGGATGGATGATTACTAGGGAGTATTAAGCTGTGTGCTCTTAAGTCCTTTTAGTTTGAATGCCAATTCTGTGTGCCTTGCATTGGTTAGTATCTGCCATCTAACATATGTAGTAGTTCTGATACACCTCTTTGTGACAGAGCCACCTAACAGAAAAGTCTGACTTGACTTCACTTAGTTTTATGAAATGCAGATGAAAGCATGTTACCGCTTAGAAGGTTCATTAGTTTACAAGCAGAGTGAAATTGCTCAGAAAGCATCTAAAGAAATCATAGAATCATTAAGGTTGAAAAATACCTCCAAGATCAAGTCTGACTTTTAATCATGGGCAAATTTTCAGTGTTTTTCCAGATGTAGAGAGCTAAGTTCTAAACTAGCATTTATTGTC
>JAYDZK010000006.1:89765-122740 GCA_034509185.1 Euphonia xanthogaster
AAATTAGAGAACCACAGGTTATTTCAGTTTTACCATTCTCAGGAGAAAATTTATGACAGAGAAGCATACTACAGACTTGTCATACTGTCATTTGAACACAAACACACTATCCTTGTATATGCAGGATGTAGTTCTTCCTCTCTGAAAGCTAATAATTTTTGAAATAAATAGAAATACTTGTTTAGGGAGTTCGTTCTAGTTTGTGAAGTATCTTTATGATATTGCCAGTGTATCAAGCCAAACTTGAGCGGTGTCAGAACTGCTTCTGAATGGAGGATGGGAAAATGAGAAGCATTGTTTTGGCATTGCTTCTTCAATTTTGAGCAGTTGTCCTATCTTAGGTTACTGTCATATTGACCCTGGATCCTGTACCATCTTGGCCTCACCAAAAGTTTATTTCAGTAAGATGATAAAGCTGTTCCTCTCTGAAGAAGTCTCTACACTTGGAAACACATTTCAAGTTCTTCAGTTGTTTAAAAAATCCGCTCCCTTTATCTCTTTTATGTTAAAAATGTTTCTCTGTAAGAGGAAACATAGATTGGAAAACAGAAAGAATGGCAGATGCTAAAAATGAATTCTGAGGCAGATGTCCTGTTGTATGTCTTGCCACTTGTATCATCACTTGTATGATAAGCGATCTCATGGGTTCAGTGTTGTAAGGTATTACTTGTTTCAACAGTATTTAAATCTGTTCCTCAATATGTTCTGTTGTCTACAGTGAAAAAAGCATGCACTTTTATTTGCTGGTCTTGCTGCAAAAACAGGACCTTACACCTCAAACATGAATTTGTGACTAAAACTTCTGCAAAGTGCTGGTGCAGATATCTTATTCAGATGTTAAAATACCGTATGACAATCAATGGTTTTGAAGGCTCATATTAAAGACCTTATTTTTAAAAAGTGTTTCTTCTTGCCCCTAGGCGCTGCACAGACATTATTTGCTGTGTGATCTTCATAGTTGTCATTCTGGGTTACATTGCATTAGGAGTTGTGGGTAAGTAAATAGAGGCATAGTAATGCCTTTTCATATAGAGGGGAAGCAGCTTTGTGAATGTTAAAATTTTTTATTGAAATGTCCCTTTTGCTTATATTAGTGCAAAGCATTCCAATCAATAAGTAATGCCTTTCATAGAAGCAAGTAATGAATTAACATTCAGTATCTAATGTAATTCACAGAAACAGACTAGGTGAGGCTGGAAGGGACTGCAGTGGGTCATCTGGTCCAACATCCTTGCTCAGAAGGGTCCTCTCAGAGTATATGGCACAGGATTGTGTCCAGATGGTTCTGGAATATCCCCTGTGAGAGAGACTCCACACCCTGTCTGGGCAATCTGTTCAAGTGCACAATCACTGCACAGGGAAGAAGTTCTTCCTCATGTTCAGGTGGAACTTCCTGGGCTCAGTCCCTGCCTGTTGCTCTAGTGCCATTGCTGGATCCCCAGAGCAGAGCCTGGTTCATGCTCTGACCCTTCCTGCACACAGGGCCAGCCAGGGCTGAGGCCCCTCTCAGCTGGGGCTCCTCTCCAGGCTGAGCAGCCCAGCTCCCTCAGCCTTTCCTGGGCACAGAGCTGCTCCAGGCCCTTGGTCACCTCTGCAGCCTCCGCTGACCCTGCTCCAGGAGCTCCATGTTCCTCTTGTCCCGATGAGCCCAGAGCCAGCACTCCAGAGGTGCCTCACAGGACTAAGCAGAGGGGCAGGATCCCTCCCTGACCTGCTGGAAATGCTCTTCCTGAAGCACCGCAGGATCCCATCAGCCTCTTGGCCCCGAGGATAAACTGCTGGTTCAGAGAAAGCTTGTTGTCCCCCAGGTCCCCAAGGTCTTCCTTTAAAGAGCTGCTTTTCTGCAGGTAATTAAGGAGAAGTTCAAAGCCATGTTTTTACTGATTAAAAAACCCCTCAAAATTAAGTGTGTTCAAAAAAATGACATGGTTTGAAAAGTTTGAAATCATAAAGTAACTGTGGTGGGAAATTTCAGGTAGCAGAAGCTAGAGAAAAACAATTTGGGTTGAGAGGAGCCCTGAGGAGAAGGAATTGGCAATGTGGATTGATAAGGTTTGAGCATGAGCCAGCCGTGTACACTTGCAGCCCAGAAAGCCAAATGTATCCTGGGCTGTGTTGAAAGAAGTGTGGTCAGCAGGTCAAAGGAGGGGATTCTGCCACTCTGCTCTGCTCTTGTCAGACCCCATCTGCACTCCTGCATCTGGCTCTGAGGCCCCCAGCACAGGAAGGACATTGACATATTGGAGCGAGTCCAGAGGAGAAGTGCTCTGAGGACTGTAGCACCTCTGCTATGGAGGCAGGCTGACATGTTGTGGTTGTTCAGTGTTGAGTAGGGAAGGCTCTGAGAGACCTTAGAGCTCCTTCCAGTGCCTAAATGGTCTCCAAGAGAGCTGGAGAGGGACTTTGCACAAGGACAGGAGTGACAGGACATGGGGAAATGGCTTCTAAACTAACAGAGGGCAGAGTTAGGTTAGAGATGAGGAAGAAATTTTTCCCTGTGACGATGGTGAGGCCCTGGCCCTCATTGCCCACAGAAGCTGTGGCTGCCCCATCCCTGGAAGTGTTCAAGGTCAGGCTGGAAGGGACTTGGAGCATTGGATTGTTTTCTTACATCCATATCTTAGTAGAACTTACTGTACTTTGCATTTTAGTATTTCATTAGGAAATCTACTAATCAGTACTCTTCAGTGTTAATCTACAAAGTATAAAATGGTACTTTAGAAGTGATACATTTTCATGCTAGCTAATTTTAATCATTAACTGTGAACACTTGACTTATATCTTAAGAGGTACTGTGTATTTTGCAGCTTGGGTGCACGGGGACCCCAGGAAAGTGATTTATCCAACTGACAGCTATGGGCAGTTCTGTGGTCAGAGAGATACCCTCAATGAGTGAGTACTAAATCCATTCACATATCTTTATTACTCGTGCACTGTGAATAAGATGTGAGGTTTCAAATCTCTGTCAAAGAGATAGTGACACTCTTACTGTGTTTATTCCAAATAAAGCTCAGAAATGTATTAGTTTCCCAGTGCAAATCCAGATCCAAATTATTACTGTAAGGCAGTTGTTTGTGTCATTTAGAGAATATTTTTTGTAAGGTATCAATATAACTTAACTGATTGTGTCAGCAGTTGCATAGAAGGTGACTAGCTGGCACAGCTTCTAGCTGCCAAAGTTTGGATAATTTATAACTGTTGAGTAATTCTTCATCCACCTTGGGATAAGAGAAGTCTTAAGGCATTGTAGCCTGGTCTGTAGTTTTTGTCAACATGCACCAAATAACAGAAAAGTCTGTAGTGGAAGACTCTTGTTTTTTATCCTGTGCCAATAGAGAGGAGACTGAGTAGTCTGGGAGACAGGCAGCTGTAACTACATCCTCCTTGGGTAAACAGGAGGTAAACAGAGCTAAATGGCTCTGTTTACTTGTCTCTGTTTTTCAGTCATTTTAGATTTTGAATTGTAAGAGTTAAATTAGTTAGTTGATACCGAGTGCTTACACATGAAAATAGTTGCTCAGGGAAGAAAGATGTTGGATCTATGTTTTCTTTGAAAATCTAAATGGTTTATGAAACAGAATTTTAAAAAGGTTTGCTTTTTCACTCGCCATCTTCCTTTCAAAAGGTAAGTTTTAGGCATGCTTTATGCCCTTGTCACTGTCAAGAAGCTGGATGCTATGCTAGTGTTTGATAACAACTCTTTGCTGCTTCTTTCTTTCTCCATTTAGTTTTCTGTGGAAAAAATTAGGAAGCCACTGTCCAAAGGGCAGTTCATAAGGGGAGGAGCAGGAAATAGAGACTGGAACAGAAGTAGGGCTAGGGCTATATATCCTCTCAAGATTGTTTTACAGGGGAAACAGGCTAGTGAAAGAAAACCTGTTCCACCCTCAGACTGTTCTTCACAGCAATTTTTGGAGAGTCAAAATTCCTGAAGAGGAAAAACAAGGAGGAAAAAGTTGTAGTGGCATGTGTGTTCCCTCACTGCACCACTTCTCTGTTCCCCACCTCGCTGCCAATTTGTCCTTGTCCCCTCTGTCGCCAGTAGGAAGTAGTGGTCAAACGACTTTGGGAGTCTCAGACACACAGCTTCGATATCCTGTGTGATGTGGAGCCAGGTGTTTCTCTCTGATTCTTACCATTCACTCCCATTCCATGTTTCTGTATGTTAGTTGAGTCTTCCCTTTAGTTATTTCTTACACTGATTTTCGGTTTGTATTTACAAATGACCCTCCCTATATAAGATTGCTGGAAAATAATACAGCTACTGAGACTGCATTTTGGCATTTATTTGGTACATTGAGGAGATTCTTATAAAAATATAAATCAGAAGACACATAATACAACCTACCAGAAAAGCAAGAGTGTTTATGGCAGTAGGCCAGGATGCCCCTCTGAAAGAGTCCCTCTAGTCCCTGGAATGGGGCTGAGGATGTGCTTGTGAGGCTTTTGTCAATACCATTGTTTTTCAGATTCCCTGAAAGTAAGCAGTGTGAAAGACTAGCCTCGAGCTGTGATATTCTGAAGTCCCCAAGGGTTTAGTCTGAGACATTTTTTCTTGGAAAGTAATCACAATCTTCGTGTTTTGAATCTTGTCCTTGTAACGAGTATTTTCAGCAATCTCACCGAGGAGTAGAAAAGACAAGTTAGAAACAAAGCCAACACTCACAGCTTGTACAAAAATCCATTTGAACTCCAGTGAATTCAGTGCAGTGAAATAAATTCTTTTTGTATCATCATGAAAGTCTCTGTTAGACCTCTTCATGTCTTCTTGTAATCTGTCCACTAGTTGATTTGTAATCTCTGAACTTGTTTTGCATTCTACAGAGCATAATGTACTAATGGAATACAACACAGTTTCATTATACAGAATACAGACCTAATTCTCAGTGTGTGTTTTCATGTGTTATGTATATATTTAAACTTTCTTTTCTGTTGTCAATACCAGCAAGTGGCCTAAGAAAAAAGAATAATTCATTAATGGTTTTGAGCATAAATACCATAGAGGAACTATTGAAGAATGATGACATTTCAGTCCAAAGTTGTATTCTACTAATTTAAAGAAAGAGCAACTAGTGGTGGTGAATTACTTTTGCCAGGATGCATCTTTTCTTAAACAGTGCATAGCAGAATATACCTCAGCGAAAACAAGTTAACCTTGTAAAAAATGTCAGGCAGTTGAGTTAATCCCAGTCTTAAATGGAGTTTGAATGTGCAGTGGTGCTATATAGTGTCTTTGATGGTATAGCCCTGTTCAGCAATTGGTGGGAGTCACATGCTGGTGGAAGAACAGAGGATATGTTTTAGACTGGGGGATATGATGAGATGTGGAAGCAGGACTGATGTTGAAGCAGGAAAGATAGAAGAGGGGCAGCCTTGTTAGCCCAAGCACCCTTCATTGTTAATGTTGCCATCCTGCTCACAAGACAGAGCTCCCACTGTGCTGCAATGCCATGGTGAAGGTCAGTGGGGGCTCAAACACTGCTTTGTGGAGTCTCTTGCATATCACAGAAGCATAGAATAGCCTGAGTTGGAAGGGACTTTAAAGCTCATCTCATTCCAACCCTCATTCCAGGGACACCTTCCACTAGACCAGGTTGCCCTGTTCAGCTTGGCCTTGAAGGCTTCCAGGGATGGGGCAGCCACAACTGCTCTGGGCAACCTGTGTCAGGGCCTCACCACCCTCACAGCCAAGAATTTCTTCACAATATTCTATATGAACCTACTCTCTGTCAGTGGGAAGCATTCCCTTTTGCCGTATCTCTCCAGGCCCTTGTAAGTAGCACCTCCATATTTTTTGTAGGCTCACTTCAGGTTAAATGTTTTGTAGGCTCCCTTCAGGGAAAGCCACAGTTAGGACACCCCTGAAGCCTTCTCTTCTCCAGGCTGAACAATGGCAATTCTCTCAGCCATTTCTCATGGGAGAAGTGCTCCATCTCTCTGATCAACTTGGTAGCCCTTCATAGTCCATAGGGGGGCATATGCACCATTTCTTGGGATGCATATGCAGGGGCACTGCATAACCCTGACTAGCTGGCTTTGAAGTTTTGTTTAAAAAGGACAGGTCTACTGCCATATTATCTTCACTAGAGCTATCTGATAATTTTCGGACATAGTGAAGACTAACATGACATTTTGCTATCGTCAAAACCCATGTTTTAAAATCAAGAGATCTTGAGGTCATAAGTGTCCAACAAATCCAGACTTAAATGACAGCTGCCACAAGGCTCCAAGTTGCAGTAGATGTGGGACTGACAGACTGACCCTTATTTATATCAAGGGGGATCTTGTCAGTGTTATTAGTAGATGCTATTATATTCTGTTTTCTGGACAACGGCTTTTGGTTTCCAACCATAAAAAGCTTCTAATTGATTTTGGTGCCACCTTCTGATCAAGAAAAATTAGGCAGCTTTTACAGTGAAGCATTTGCTGATGGTGAGTTTGCATGCACTGCATACACAGGATGTTGGTGGCGCAGAGACCATGATGTTTGTGCAGGGTTATTCTACAAACCTCACCCTCTCAAGGCAGGACTACAGCTACATGGATTGTTTCAGCTTAAAATCATGCTGCGGATAAAAACGTGTCAAAATTATCATTCTTTAGAGCAAATACTTCTGGCTTCATAGGTGTCTTGATGTGAAACATTCAAGGTCAACTTGGGATATTTTTTTGTCTTGTATGTGCAATAGGGATGTTCACAGTAGTAGAACTTAAATATCAATGTATGCTACAAATTTTGGAATGGTAGTATGTATAAGCAACTATATTTATGATAATTATTATCTTATATCCATTTCCATAGGAACAAGACCATTTTGTTTTACTTCAACATTCTGAAATGTGCCAGCCCCGTAGTGTTAATAAACCTACAGTGCCCTACAACACAGGTGAGTGAAAATGTAGAGATAAAATATTTTCCCTGCATCTTAGTCATGGTGCTTAAAAATGAGATGTGTATTTGTTTGGATTTAAAAATTGCTGTTAATTTCCTTTAAAATACAACATGGCTGTTTTATAAATACTTGTAGCAAGCACACTCTCTGTAGTGTGTGATGGTCAGAAAAATGAAATGGAAATGCACGAGATTGTATATTTTGGGTAAGAGTAGACAAAAAAAGTCTGCTGACTTGAACACAACAATTTTTTATTTATGAGTTCATCACAGGCAGCTATCCAGTAGTATTCATTGCATGCAGAAAATACTGATTTATACCTAAGGTTTTCAAAGCTGAACATGTTCAAGAACCTGTGCATTTTGCCAGTGACAGGATTATCTGGATGTGATTAGAGCCTATGGCTCTTTTAAAAGTGAAGATTTTGAAAGTTTATTCTTGCCTTATGTCACAATCTGTACTCTGTTTGTTGTGCTGTGGCTCCTCATGAAGTTGTGAAATAAATCCAGTCACTGCATTTGTGTGGCTTAAGATTAACCTCCTGATCTTTCTTGCAAGATAATTTTCCTGATCATAAAACAAGGAAATCTCCAACAAGAAAGAGCAAGAACCCTCTTAACACTGGCAAGTTGCTGTCAGAATGAAAACTTGCTCCATCAGCTGCAGATTTGCTTCAGGAATCCCCATCTGTCCACACGCAGACATTGACACTGTTGCCCTGCAGTCTTTAGACTCTTTTACTTGAACAGTTCCATCGGTTCAGAAATATGAGGTCATTATGTGGGATTTGACTGGTGCTGTGGTCAAGCTGGCAATGGCCATGAATCAAATAGGGTGAAATACTTGTTGAAGGAGAGTTTTTGGAAGCAGAGTAGTTATTTTGTTCATTTTCAAATATGCAACAACTCCAGAACTAAGAATGCTGGTTTTGAATGCTGTTTGTTACTGCAGATGGTTAAATGACTGGTCTTTTCAAAAAATGCCGATGAAATTTTTTTTGATAATTCCTCTTTTGAACTGCAAACAGGGTCCTTCATTCCTGACTTATACATATAAATATCAGGAGAAAAAAACCCCAAGAACTAACATGTGAAGAGCTTCAGTTCTTGAATAATTCTGGATTTGGAAACTGTTATTACAGTCCATTGGATCCATAGACAGCACATTCCACTGCGTGTTTCATAGATAGCAAACAGTTTATAGTAAAGTGTGTGTTAGTCACCTGTTGTCCCAGCAAGGACAAAACTCTTCTTTCTTTGTTCCTTGGCCTGTGGGTAGTCCATAGGACTGAAATACTCATACAGAAAGACCCTCTTGCAGTATCTCCTGTGTTTTAAGGATTAGTACAAGAGCTCTTCCCAAAATTCTTTTTGGTGAATTACTTATGACAGAATGCCCTTGACATGAAAGACAGTTTTGGTGCATGATGTCTCTCTGGTACTTGGACAGCAGAGCTTTGCAAAGGGTGTTTGGATAGCACAGCTTTGGAAACAAACTGCCTTCTAGAAAAGGCTGAAACTTTCTGTAAAGATGGAATTCAAACCACCTCACACTCTTAACGCTGAGGAGTCAGAAGGTCTGTCCTTAGTGTGATTCCAGGGTCCAGCAGAACCTTCAGAGTCTGTTCATCAGGGCAGCCACTTCTCAGTATCCTAAATCTAAATCACAACTTCTCAATGGATGCATATAATAAACCCCAGTCCTCATCATATTTCTCACATAAATCCAGCTTATAATGGCTATACCTTGAGTCATGTGGGCATCATTCTTGACATAGGCAGGCATCCCCTGGCCTTGTAAGTCCATTCTTAGTCTACAGTTAAAAGTCACTTTTGAGTGATTTACACCTAACTTGACAATATTTGTATACATGTAAGTGACTGAAGAAGTTGTGTAGAAGGACGGAATAACAGTACCTGAGACTTTGGATTTTAGTGAGGCTTTCTTTAAATAAAGTTCTCCTTATACATGTAGTAGAAAGAAATTGCATGTATCCTGTGGAAGTAGCTGTCACACCACCTTGCTTATATATACTGCTGATGATAGATAGAGAGGAGGACCCAAGAGATTTTTCTTGCTGCCCAAAACAATAATACTCTTTTCAACAGACTGAAAGCTCTTCTTGCCCATCAGAATGTGTGGAACCTAAGAAGATGTAGAGAGGGGCTTGATATGCCAGGTATGAGAAGAACACACTTTGAAAGTGTTTTCTATCAAAGAATTCTAGAAGTATTCATTTAGGGAATCAAAAGGAGAACATATCTTTTCTAAATCCTGCAGTAAACAGTAGTGAAGGTGGTGGCATTTTTCTTGCTGTTTCGTTACACCAACTTTCCTTACCCTTCTCTACCCAGAGTGTGTCTTTACTTACTTTTTTCTTTTCTTGCAGCTTTGTGTCTCAAAGTGCCCAGACAGGTTTGCAACCTACATTGATGTTCAGGCTTCCTACAGATATAGACCAGATCAGTGGAATTACTTCAGACAGTTCTGCAAACCTGGTTTTAACAATCCTCGCAAGGTGTGTATGTATCTGTAGATGATAAAGTATATTTTTTCTTCAAGCAGTATTTAATATGCATTATTTTACTGAGCTGCATCAAATATTTGAATTATTCTGATTTCAACATATAAGGAGATGTCCCACTTATGTGATTTGACAGTTGTTTAATCCAGGCTGAGGGTCTTGAATGCACACTAAACGTCCACTCTTCAAATGATTGCTGTTAGCTTAAAAGATTACCTGCGGCTACTCATGCAGTTGCAGTGCTGTGGCAAGCAGTATCCTTTAGTACTTAAGTACCCCACATCAGTAGAGTATCTCAAACCAATTCTTAAGACTCCTAAGTCGTCTATAGCTACTTGGAAAGTTAGCTAAGAAAATTAATCTATCCTTCATATAACTGATTTTGCACTCAAATGTACTGTGTTACTTTTCTCATCTTTAAAACATCTTGCAATTCAGCTATATTAATTGGATTAAATTCCTACTTTTCTTTAAGAGAAAAGATGAAGACTAGGCAAGGAACAGTTGTCCAGTCAGTTCTGGCTTAGATGCTGATCCAAAGGTCTTTTCTTTTATGTCACTAGAAAAGAAAAGAATAGTCTTTTCCCAAATCACAATGACAGTTTGGATCCTAACTTAGATATAAATGTATCTTGCAGCTCCACCAGTGAAATTTGGGGAGGAGGCTACAAAGCCCAGTTTGGGGCATTCCTTCAGACTGGGTGAAAAACAAACATACTGTTATACTGTTATTCAGCATTCCTATTTTTCCCCTTTTTAGTCTGTTGCTCAAGTCCTACGTGATGAAGATTGTCCTTCGATGATCATTCCAAGCAGGCCTTGTGAGTCATTCTACTTCTTATACACATCTTAGCAGATTGTGAGCATTCATATTAAAGCACAACTTCAGTCTGAAATGTGTTATGCAGCAACATCACTAGGAGCTGTTTGTTACCTGATGTTCACATTCATTCAGTTTTAAAGTACAAATCAATTCAATTTAAAAATATTTTTTCTAACAGTCATCTCGGAATATTTAGTGTGTGATCAGGTCAAGCTGAGCTCTTTCTTGCTCTTGAATCATCACTGATAGCAAAAGCTCTTCAACTGAAATTGTGCCTTCCAAAACAACAGCAAGCGATGCCTTTGGCATAAAGAAAATGCTACGAATGTTGGAAGGATCGTATGGCCAGGTGTTGAAGTTCAAACAATACTTCAGCCCAGTTACAATGCAGCTCTGTTTTTAGTGCAATGCTGGCTATGCAGGACATATGGAGGAATTCAGGAGCAAAAAATGTCACTATGGTCAGCAAGTGTTTCTGAGTAGATAACCACTGATCTCAGAGCTCATCTCAGCTGCATAAGTGTAGTATTGACCCAGAATCTTATAGAAGAAGAGATTGCTGTTTATTTTTGCCATACTTTAAAGTAAGGATCATGTAAACCAGGAACACATCATTAAAAGGAGAAGATATGGATTAAATTTTTAAAACATAGTCTGAATTTGTATGAAAACTGAAGTACTGATCCCAAAGACATAAAATAATTTGCAAAGAAGCTCTTATATTCTTTTAGACTACATCAATGGGCAAAGATTACAGCGGGAGGAAAAGATATGTTAAGATATATTGCTTAATCATTTAGTCAGAATAATTGCTGGGGGAGATACCTCAGACTGAATATTGAACCCTGGCATCAGTATTTGTTGGAATCTGGTAAGGAAAGCACTGAATGGTTATGTGAAGTACACCTCTGAAGGAGGACTCACCTGCTCTTCTCTTTGGAACGAAACCAAGGATGTTTTGCAGTAAAGAACAGGGCAGAGTAAATGAGTATACAAACATCTCCTTTTCTCACTTTTTTATAATCTCCTCTTCCCTCTCTCTAACCAGTTGTTTCTGTCTTTTCTCCGTTGCTTCATCTCCAAGAATGTCTAGTGATAGTGGCTGGTACTGGAGCTCATCTGGCATATAAGAAAAACAACACTTGCTGTTATATATTGGTTTGGGGCTAATATGATTCATGATCAGTCAAGTTGAATCTGTCCTTGGGGGGTGGTCTGATTATTACCATAAAATGGCGTATTTGAGAAGCTGCAGTTTTTATTAGCTGCCCAGATACTGACAGAAAGTTCCACAAATTCTTAAACTCCTACGTATAGTACTGTTGTTATTTGGTAGGACCTAGAATCTCCAGTTGAAATCTATGATCTGACCCTGCCTGAGCTTAGACAAAAAGCCTCCGAGCATAAAAATCATAATCTTGAATGCAATGGCTCTTCCAAGATTTGTCAAAGTCAACATATTGCTAGATAATCAGTTGCAAAACAATTGACTGTGAATCTGAAATTATTTAAATATGTTGCAAAACACACATGATAAAAGCAGAGCTTGACATGGGATGTAATATGTAGGATTTGTTTTGATATTTTGAATAGTTCTGAAGAGATGCTTCCCAGACTTCTCCACGAAGAATGGTGTGTTGACCGTGGCAAATCAGACTACATTCAAAGATGGAAGAGGGAAAACAAGAAATGTAACTGATCTCAGGGAAGCTGCAAAGTAGGTTTTACCCTTCTTCAGTGTTTGTTGGATTCTGAGATTGCACAATAATTCAGTAATTTAAAAAAATCAGAATCTGTTGTAGCAAATGACTGAGGGTACCCAAGCAAGATTTGATAGTAAATGGTCTCTCTTTGCCTGAGCACTTCCCAAGTTCCATTAAGGAAATCCAGAACTGTGTGCAGAAAGGAGCAAAAAGTGCAAAAAGCTTAAGTCTGATGGTCTCAGTCATTTTTGAAATAATTTTCCTAGCAAAAATAAGTTTTGCGAGGAAAGTTACATGAGGTTCAAAACGTAATCCTCGTGCTGCCTCTGGACTCAGGCCAGCCAGGAATGGCCTTGGCTATGCTGTTCTGTGATGACCTTTCCACTACCATGGGTTGGCCTGGTACTTTGGGCATCTCACCTCATCCGAGTGCTCCTGCTTCTGGTAAAAAGTAATGTATTGGGCTATTCTTCAGAAAACTATTACATGGGCAAGCATTCTGCAGGATAGAAAAACAGTTCCATGAAGTTGCTTCACTGACCTGTTTTCTGATTCTATGCTGTTAGCAGTTCTAGAGTCACTACTGTTTGTCCCTTGGTACATTGCAGATACTGATAGTATACACTTGCCTTGTGACATAATAAGCAATTCTGACAATAAAGCCTTTTTAATTAATTTTTTTCAGGACTTGTAGAGACATTCTTATGCAGATTTTTTCTTTGCTGTAACTGTGATTGGTGGCAGAACTGGAGCTGAAAAATTGTAGTATACTCTTATCACTGCCAGCTGAAAATTTGTAGTATACTCTTATCACTACCAAGCTGTGTTGGCTTGGTGACAGAACTGGAGCTGAAAATTTGTAGTATACTCTTATCACTACCAAAGATATTTCAAATTCTTTCATATTTGCTGTTTAAATAAATTTTCCTTTCCTACCTGAAGCAAGCTTTTGTTTGATTTTTCTTTTCTCAGTGGCATCAATAATGTCCTGGATGCAAGATCAGTTGGAATGAAAATTTTTGAAGACTATGCCATTTCTTGGTATTGGATTTTAATGTAAGGGTTGTTTTGGTACTTTTAGTGTTTCGGAACTCATTTTGGAGTGTGCAGGAAATAAAAAAATAGATTGTGTATGTATTTGGTACATATTCTACTTTAAAACTCAAAGAGAAACTGTAATTTCCTTTCATCACAGATGATAATAAGGTTGTTATGGTTCTGTGGATGAGGTAAGGATAGTACAGCATACGTACATAGAGTGTCAGTTGATCTGGAATAGCTTTTTAATGTCCTGCCAGTCAGAAAATCAGGAGGAGCAGTGTTCTGTTGCAGCACCCATGTGTGTTGCAATTCCAAAACTGAAAAATCTTAATTGAGTAACTTTCAAGCCAGTTGCAGTTGCCAAGTATCACTAGTACATATATAAAACAGTTTCTAAATTTGTGCAAGCAATATTCAGTTAAACACATTAAAATCCCTAAGTTCAATATGAATCCATAAATGCAATATGGCAGGCAAAGCAACATCAAGAACAAAAATTATTGAACAGTATTAACTTTCTCTTGCAATTAATATTAATTAATCACCAATTAATTAAAATGCAGCACCAAAACAAGAGAAGTAGCTACTTTGCTGAAGCAAATGTGTAAGTATTTGTGAACTCCTAGCCCATTAATGTTGGTTTTGATGGACTAGTGTGTTGATCTATTTAAACAGGAACAGAATTCGTCGCCAGGTGAGAACCTTGAACATGCACATGTTAAGCATACATTAGTTAATCCTGAATGCAAATCCACAGCATTTAATACATACTTTAGATAGTAATGTGGAGATTTATTCAGTTCAGAAACACAAGTTGTCGGGTTTTAAAGGTGTTCAGTCACTGGTGGAAAGACAGCTTTCTCATAGTCTGATACTCAGCTCACAATATTTAGTAGCAGGAAACTCAGATATTCAGCAAGCTTGGGTCTCTCTATCTCTTAGAGAAATCAGGCTTGTGGTACAGATTCTTTCAGAGGAGATACCACTAAACACACTGTACAGAGAACTGACCATTGTTTTGAACAGAAATTCTAAATATTGAAGCAAGTTTCCACATTTCAAATATGGAGTTTTTTTGTAAGGAAGTGTTGCCACTTCAAAGTAGTTGGATAGAATTTTCTTTACACTTTTCACCAAATGATAGCATAGATCAAATGATTTCTGGACAAATGTATTTAAGTGACAGAGTTTGGGTGGAGTTTTTGACAGTGAAGGCTTGACACTGAAGGGCAGCTGGATTAAAATTTAAATATGGAATTGCTGTAGTCTTTTTAGCATACCTCAAAAGAACTACTGCTTCAAGACTCAGTTTAAGGGAACTAGCCTGTTGAAGACAGTTGCTACTGTGTATCAGTTTTGGTGTTACTAGGACTCATGTATAGCTAAAGATAACTTTAGATAAAGGTAATTTGCTGCTTTCAAGATGGAGCTCCAAAACTACAACTTTTCTTGAGGAATACATTCTGAATTTCAGTAAATCATTCAGAAAGGGAAAATACGTCAGGCTAGGAAGCCATTAAAGAGGTGGGACTTAAGGCAAACTTAGAAAGGTCTAACTAAATAAACTGATGTGATTTTTTTATGATCAGGCTGCCCCATTTTTTAGCTTTGGTTATTGGCTAAATAAGCTGGGAACATTCAGAAGAAAAGTTACTGAACACAGGCAAGAAGGGGGTTTAAATTTTTTTGAGTCTGTACTAATAAAACAGTTGCACGTAACACCTACTAAAAATAATGAGACATGAAATGTTCTTTGAAGCATCTGAGCTGGATATTTTTTGATGGGATTAATATTCATATTGCTTTCTTCATAATTGTTTAGAAAGCCAAGCCATGTGGAGTAAAAAAGCCTTTTGCAATAATTTTTTCCTTTCTGACTTGCTTTCTATTAGTGAAATGAAAACAAATATTACATTACATTACATTACATTATATTATTATCTTGATGAAGAAAAGGCACGTCGATGTCTTTCCTAGGGACTCCATAGAAAGGCTCTTAACAGTTTTTTCTATGCATCATAGTGCCCTGATTATTTCCTCTTCTGATTAGTAGAAGCAGTGATGAGTATAAATTATGTCCTTCTAACCTCCTGATGGTTTTCTCCTAAATTTAATTCTTTTTTTTTCCTAGGAAGCTTCTAGAATGTTGTTTACTAACATTGTTTCTTTGCAAGCAGGGATTTTCTGTGGAGGACATAAACCAGCAACTTCCCCACACATAGGTATTCCTCCAATTTAACTTTCTGTACTGTAGACTAAACTGTGGCCTGAAAAAGGCAGTGAGTTTTTCAGCTGGTGTAAGTGACAAAAAAGGCCTTTTATTAATCCCATTCAACCAGCCTGAGAACCTAGTACACTTAAACCTTTCACGCTCTGCCCTGTGAGATCATCATATATAAGCTGTTTGTTTGTAATGGCAGATAACAGCCATGAGCATGTATTTCATAACAAAGATTTTGAAATACTTTTTTACAAATCATGCTATTATGTGAGATGAAGTGACCCTCATTTGAAGTAACAGGAATGCAAGAAAGTGAATAGATTCTTACACTCATTTTCCATGTGTTTCTGTTTCTTCACTTTCTAGTGGACTGTTCATTGCAATGCTGCTGAGTCTGCTGTTCCTTGTGTTATTGAGGTTCACAGCTGGGGTTCTCTTCTGGATTTTCATCTTTGGTGTGATTGGAATTATAGGTTATGGTAGGTGTAATTTTCTAGCCTCTGAGACTATTTTTTCTTACTGCTTATGTCTGGAAAATCAGTAGTTATTTCAATTAAATGGTACAATTGGGTAAATTCATGCGTAGTTTTAGACTCAATTAAGTGAGAAGGACATAAATGTCAGCAAAATGCAGTAAGAATCCAGCTGTGCTGATACTTAGCAGCAGATGTAGTAACCTGCATTACCTATGCACAGTATGCTTAGTCTGTAATCACTTGTACTGATATTTCTTTCCCATATATATGGTATCATAATTGGCTAGTCTCACAGTGATGCATTTTTAGGTTTTGCTTACCTGACAGGCTTATACAAAATCAAAACATTTGGCTTGTAAGATTTTTTTTTAATTTGTATTTGCACTCTTCATACATGCTCCTATTTTATTGATTGTTTTTTAAAAGGCATCTGGCATTGTTACTGGGAGTATGATCATCTTAAAGGAATACCTGGATCTGACCTCACTGTTTATGATATTGGATTCCAGACAGACTTCAAAGTGTACCTGCAACTGAGGCAAACATGGTTAGCATTTAGTAAGTGCCCTTTTACATTTGGTGTCTGTTAATGGATATTCAAGAAAATCAGTCAGTGTCTTAATATACTTTCTGCCTTGTTAAATCTCTCCCTCTACACATGTTGCTCAGAGGAGAAAGCAGAATTCCCTTTCTCTGTATTGTGCAAAAATGTGCTTTTTTAAAGGAGACTAGTATATTTGTAAGGGGAGATAATACAATCACACTAGTGATAAGAATGAAAAAATCTTTTGTTATGAGCATTCTACTTCCTGTGTGTTCAGTCTTCACCATGGGGAAAGCAGAAGGCAATAATTAAATTCATCATGATGAAGTTGTGCAAGGAAGTGTACTTTTCTCTCTCAGATTATTTTTTCTCCCTCTTTGAGAGCCCCAGAAATGAGATTAATAAATCACATTAATAACTACACTTCTTTTGTGTCTTAGAGTCATAAAATATGCCAAGTTGGAAGGGGCCTATTAGGATGATCAAGTCCAGCTCCTGGCCCTACACAGGACACTCCAACAATCCCACCCTGTGCCTGAGAGTATTGTCCAAATGTTCCTTGAGCTCTGGCAGCCTTGGGGCCATGACCATTCTCTGGGGAGTCTGTTCAGTGCCTGACTCTTGGGGAAGAACCTTTTCCTGGTTGCCCACCTAAATCCCCCGACCCCGCTCCAGCTGTTCCCTTGAGTCCTCTCACTGGTCATGAGAATGAAGAGGTCGGTACCTGCCCTTCTAGTTTCCTTTGTGAGGATGTTGGAGACCACAATGAGGTCTCCTGTCAGTTTATGCTTAGGTCACTGAATTTTCTTGGTGGCTGATCTAAGACTGTGGAGTGAACCATTTTAAACAAAATCCTATTGGAACAAGACAACCTGCAACATACACGTTCCGCCCCAAGAAAGGAGGAGCAGAAGAGGGAAGAAATAACTGTTGAATGTTACTTGCACTCCTGTTACTGCTCTGTTAGAAGACACACAGACTTTTAACTGATGATGAATGGATCATAACCAAAAACACTGCCTCTCCCTATTGGTAGCTAAATTAATAGAACGGTAGCTTACAGCTTAAATCTCCTGTCTCTTCTTTATGTCTTCATTTACTTCTGTGTTGGATCATTGAGCTTGTGAGGCATCTTCTCTATATTTTGTTGAGGCAAAGCTTTTTAGTGTGCTCTCCCTAGAGAATATTAGGACTTTATTATGCAATTTTTTCCTGTAACTCTTCAGGCTCTTCCCCTGACTGATTCTTAGCAGCCAGTGTGTAGTTTACCTACAGTTTAGTGTCACTTTCACAAGAGTAAATTGCGGTACTCAGGAATTAAATTGCTTTTCCAAAATCACCCAGCAAAGTAAATAGTTACATATCCTTGAAGAAAACGTAGGCAGAGTCCTAGTCTAGAACTCATCATGTACTGACATTGCTTGCCTTTTTCACAGTGTTTTGGACAAGTACATTAATCTAACAGATCCAAATTGTAATGAGAACTTTAAAGAAGCCTGTTTATGTATTCCTTCATGGGGAAATGGCATTGAAATGTATTTAGCAAAAAGTTTGTTCTGAACAAGGTCTGTGGCTCTTAGCACCACAGCAGTCACTTGCGACCTGCAGTTCTGTTGCCAGGGGTAATACTTGGGATTGCAATTCAACATCATCTGTGACTATTGGGTCTGATATTCTGAGACTATGTCTAAGCTGTGGGACCTAAAGCCAAATCTCCTCTTCCTTTGCAAACCTTCATATAAGTTTTTGGATACTTAAGGGTACTGTCCCTTCTGTCTTCCTCTCCCTCCACAGAACTTGATTTCAGCTGGAGGACACAGGTCCTGCTGCGTACAATAAGCTGCCCCTACTGGGCTGGTTTAAGTGTTGTCTAATGATCTGAAGCACCAAAAATAAATGGATATGTCTCAGAGTCGGAGGATGTGTGCTTCAGGCATTAAAGACTCAGTCTTCTGTAGGTGAACTTCGCACAATTTTCTTACTTTTTACTGCAGAAGTAGGTTTTGAACCAACACGAATAGAAAGAAGCAGACTCTACTGAAATCAGAGTAATGATTCAAATACTGCTTATAACTAAGAGCTCTCAGCTCTCTTATATCAGAGCATAGAGCATGACTCTAGCAACACAACTGCTGGAAGGTGAAAGTAATTTGACCAGGATGGTCCTATCTTAGTCTCTTTTTTTTTTTTTTAACTCAAATGAGGTAAAAGGAGCTCATGCCAGGTTAATACTCAAATAAACCTTTTGATTTTAGTACATCTACATTTTAGAGCAATGTAGCTCAGAAAAATGCGCTCTCCATAAAAAACTTGACTCTTCATCTCCTATTTTTTATTATCTTAATACTACAAATGAGCAACAGTATAGCATGAACAAATGCTTGTATTATGAGCAAATTTCTTGTTTATGGAAAGTACAATTTGTAAAGGATGAGCTGTATCTAAGGCTTGATACTGCAGTCACATCGAAGTTAATTTTTATCTTTTTCTGAGAATTATATGTTCCATTTTTCTCTTAAAAATATAAATATCAGGGTCATATACATTTTGGCTAACTTGCTGCATATAGAATTTTTTTTTAATGGGACTTAAAAACCTATGAAATGGAATTGAAGTTTGGCAGGTGCACTTGGAGAAAGAACTGCTCAGGCAGAGAATTTTACAGAGTTCATGAACAATAGTTCAAATTACAAAGAAAAAATTACAGAAGCAGCATATTGGTTTGGTTCTTGATAAATCTCTTTTTTTGCTTGTTTACAGTGATAATACTTTGTGGTGTTGAGGTCATAATCATACTGATGCTGATCTTCCTAAGAAATCGAATTCGGATTGCTATTGCACTGTTGAAGGAAGGTAGTAGGTATGTTTGTCTGATTTTAGTATATGTTCAATTTTATCTCTAATTTTAACTCTTCTTGAACACCATCTTGCACTACCAAGGGCAGAAAATTGGGGTTTAAAATACAACACTGCATTTATTGAATGAAACAGGTTCAACAAGGAATTCACAGGAGGCTTTCAAGGAGTATCAGTTACCTTTTAATGAGGTTATGCTTAATAGAGCTTTCTCTTTTAAAGTAAGGTATTTCTTATCTTTCCGCTTCTTGCCTTAAGAATATATACACTGTAAATGTTACCACATACCCTTAGTGCAAAGAAGGTGTCTCAGGAGAAAATCTAAGTGTGGTATACTGTTTATAGGAGCCTGGGACCTGTAAGTGCTAACTTTTCTCTGTCATTGGATTGTCCCTTGAGTCTTATACTAGTGGTAGAGGGTTGGTGTTGTTTTGGCTGCGGCTTCGATTTAGGAAAGACTAGGAGATTCTACTGGGTCCAATCAAACTTCTGTGTGGACAGGAGTAAATCTGCAGGGAGAAAAAGAGACTTCTGTAACCAGACATTGTAAGAGGATGCAGTCTAAGATATGTCTTTTTAGCTCTGAGTAAAGAAGAAGGCAAACCAGGATATGAGAGTTCAGGGCCTAACGGACCTCTTTGTTGTGTGTTTTCTGAAATCTGCATAGGCTTTGTTCACAGTGCTTCATATCTTACACAGTTTTACACAGAACACTTAGTAGGGTTTTTTTGGTTTTGTTTGGGTTTTTTGTTGTTTTTTTTTTCCTTTGTTTGGTTTGGTTTGGTTTTTTTGTTTGTTTTTGCTTTGGTTTGGAGTTTGGATTTTTTTAATTGGGAGTATTACAAAGGATAAATGGACTTAAAACTGACTGACTTAAAATGTCAGGCCCTTGGGTTTCACTGCAAACAGGCTATGGTCTCATAGGTCCTGAAAGCAAGCCTGTGTTCTCAGAGCACATAGCGTTAGCTCTGAGTCCATCTATGAGCACTTGCTTTTGGTTTTCTGCCATCTTTATTGCTGCTGTGGTTCCCAGGAATCACAGTTTGGGATTTTTGTCATGGTATTAAGAAATACCGAAATTCTGCATTTAGCGAGGTATCTGTTTCCTGTCTTATGCTATTGTGCAATTAGAGCATAGCAATTAATTTAGGCAGTACTAAGTTATACTCTTTAATTCCCATTCATTAAAATCCAGGAACACTTTTAGCATTCTTCAAAACCTTTGTTCACAACCTTTACAGGTAGAAGGATTTTAGAAAGTTCATAAACTTCTTGCTAATTAGTAATAACATTCTGTAGTTTTCCAGCAGCATGGAAAGGTCACTTGAAGGTGAACTTTTTGCTTTCATGCATAATGGATGAGGTGAAACACTGTATGTAATTACTGTAAACCTAACAGACCAGGTCATGTATTTAGGAAGATAAAAAATAAAGTGCTAATGATTGGAAATCAAATTATGTTTTTCAATACCTTTTAGCTACATTTTCAAAAATATTACAGTTATAGTGCCAATAATTGACTAGAAACAAGAGTTGTTAATCAGTGTTTTGGAATAATGGGGCGTGGTCTTAATGGTAACAAAGATGTCGCCCTGTTCTTCTAAGTTCCTCTAAGCCTTCTGATGTTTACATTTTTGTAATGGAGTTCTCACACACTTTTATGTAAATAATGATTGTTTTTGCATTCCTTTCTGGAGGAGGAGAAATTTGATGGACTGTTGATTTGACCAGTGTCATTGGAGAGGTGGAAATTTCATCCTCCAATCCAGGGTCACTTTTCCAATTCTACATATATGTCAGGGTCAAGAAGTAAACTTCCATTTTTTTACCTTGGAGGTTCCAGCATGCGTGTCATTTTATTTCATGTCCTATTGCGACACTAAGAGGCCTACCAATAACTGCTGAACACAGCTAATTTGTTGTGATTATTTCTCAAACAGCATAAGTCTGTGTCCTCCTGTGTGACTTGTAATAGACTTTTTTGTCTCTGTGCTCAGACAGCAATTGATGTTTGGCTCAAAACCTCTGGATTGCACATGACAGTTTCCTTGCATTCCCCCCAGCATTTACTACTTTACCTTTAGAAACTGAGTAAATTTTTCTCCTTTTGCTGTCTGGAAACTGAATCCTATGAAGCAAATAACATCAGAGGTGCCCTAAGTTATAAGAAAAATACTGTAGGAAATCACACTAGACAAAAAGGCTTGTGATAAAGAGACCAAGCCTGTAAGTTTCAGTAAACAAAGCACATGCTTTCTGAATTTACATCCAGTGAGATACCCAGTTGGAGATGTTCACTTCTGGGATAGCAGCAGGTTTACTAAGAGGGCTGGTATCATCTCCCACTTCCAGAGAATGAGTCCCTGGCAAGGTGGGAGCTAGCCCTGCCACTAGTCACATTCTAGCCACAGGAATTAGCAGTAGAATATCAGTCTACATATGCCTTGATATTAAAAGAAGCTCTCTAAGCTGTCAACAGGAAAAAGCAATTATTCATTTTGCCTTCCATTAGTCACAGGTGAGCACCACTTATCTACAGCACATGCAAGGAAAGTCACATAGGTGCAGGAAGGTGCAGTCTGTCCTGGCATTGCAAAGACAAGTTGACTCTTGCTGCCCCTACATAGGCACTTAAGGCAGAAAAGTTGCTGGGAACAGAGTTGTTAAATACAAAATAGAATAAGGTAGTTTCAGGTCTGTAAGAGTGAAGGAAGAACACCGGATGAGCAGAGTGGGCAGCAGTTGGCAAGAAGATGTCATGGAAATCAGTTAATGGCCTGGGAAGAGATAAATCTCTTAAGCAATCATGAAGAAGGAGAAAGTAGAAGACAGGCTGGAACATGTCAAATGGAAAAAGTTCACTCTAGTACCATTGATAAAAGTGGAGTGATAGAAATGACAGAGTCAAGGTTTGAAGACATAAGAAAAAAATTCCTGCAGTATTCTGAGATCCCAGTACTGGGTTATGCTATGAGTGTCAACAAGGTTCTCAAAGTAAAATTGCCAGAAGAGGAACTGATAAAAAGCTAGTTTCTGGAATTGTTACAGCTTATTGATATATTTTGTTTCTTTTATAGGGCAATTGGCTATATAATGTCTACACTGTTCTACCCAATCGTCACCTTCTTACTCATTGCAATTTGTATTTCCTACTGGGCTGTGACAGCTGTGTATCCTTCTGTCTGTGTACCCATCTGGAGCAAGTTTTCTGGTCTGCAAGACTAGATAATTTTCTGCTATTTCACGTTAATTAAACCAATATTAAGAGGGCTATTTGGTCACTTAGCACTTACTCTTCCGATGCGGTCTTCTGCATTGCACATCTACATGTGATGCACAAACCAGACAGTGATTTTATTAGAATTAAAAAAAAAACAAAACTGGACTAAAAGTCAGGCCAAGGCAGGGGAATTGTACAAAGCCTTATGTACTGCATAAGGTTGACTCTTGGGGGTGAAAAGGGCCCTCAGTGAAGAGTGAATTTGGTCTTTATTGTGCTGTGCGCTCCATAGGCCTGATGTTAATGGTTTCTTAGTTAACTGGAGGTGGAATGGGTCTTGTGTGTGTTTTGTTCAGAAAAATACGAGAAAGGAGCGAGTGAATATACAGTGCGCTATCTCCTCTGAATTGCCTAACAGCAATCACTGTTTGTTCCTCAACAACAAGGGTTTGGTAGGGATTAAAAAAGGGAAAACTGCTGATTAAAAACCAGCTGTTATTTCATATGCAAAGAGGGTCAGTTGTTGCTCTTCAGGGCAGTGTTAATTCTTCCTTATGCTCTGTATCTACTTCTGCCAAAATACAAGAACTACTGCATAATTTGCCTTGTCAAAGATAGATGTGGAGGAGAGATGGGGATGGTTTTCAATGTTATGCCCCCTGCCCATTCTGGTCAGGGGTTATTACAGCTCCAGGTAGGAGTTTGCAGTAGTTCTTTAAGTAATGAGAGTACTTGGTCTTGTCTGTCAACCCTTCAGCTAGATCTCTGCAGAGAAAGAGCAGTTTTTCTGTTATCTATACAAGTTCTTTAGAGCTAGTAGTTACCCACTACAGAATCATAAGTTGCTAAAAAAAACACGGTTCTGTGATTCCTCCTTAAAATATTTCATTCAGTTTTCTGGCCACATCAGGAGAACCTGTGTATAAAGTAATGGCTAATCAAACACTGTGCAAGTATGCAAACCTGACTTGTGACCCTGAGGTAAGTGTAACAAATATTTACCTGTAGGGAAAGCTATACTAACTGCATTTCTTAATCACTATTAAATGCACCTCTAGTAAAAAATGTGCATGTTTTAAGTAATGAGTCCCCATGTTAAATCTGAAAATATTACCTGATGTTCAGGTAATACTTTTTTATTTTACAGACATAAACTAGTTTTTCTGCTAAACTCTCTTGTAAATGTTAACATTCAATTTACAGGGTGAGAAAGGAAGAGACAAAAATAAAATTTTACAGGAAAGATGTTCTTGAATTTGTGAGGAGTCTGTTTTCTTGGTCTTCCAAAGGCAGTGGTGAACTTTGAAAACTGCACCTCAAAGTTGCTCTGGGACTAGCCATGATTTGAAGCAGAAGCTTAGCTTCTTCTGGCACAGTAATTACCTTTATAAAGCTCCAAAAATATTTGTCTTTTTTTTTTTTTTAATTTTGCCTTCAGTCAAATTTTTTTACTTGGTTGTGGGTTTGAATTTAAGGATTCTTTAAGAACTAGAAATATTTATTAAATGTTGTGCACCAGGGGAAGAATAACCCTATACACCAGCACAGGCTGCAGGTGACCTGCTGGAGGGCAGCTCTGTGGAGAAGGGCCTGGGGATCTTGGTGGGCAACAAGCTGTCCCTGAGCCAGCAGTTTGTCCTGGGAGCCAAGAGGTGCTTCAGGAAGAGCGTTTTCAGCAGGTCAGGGGTGATCCTGCCCCTGTGCCCAGCCCTGGAGGCACCTCTGGGTGCTGCATCCAGCTCTGGCTCCTCAGCACAGCAGGGCCAGGAGCTCCTGGAGCTGAGCAAGGGCCTGGAGCAGCTCCGTGCCCAGGAAAGGCTGAGGGAGCTGGGGCTGCTCAGCCTGGAGAGGAGCCCCAGGGAGAGGGGCCTCAGCCCTGGCTGGCCCTGTGTGCAGGAAGGGTCAGAGCATGAACCAGGCTCTGCTCTGGGGATCCAGCAGTGGGATAAGAGGCAATGAGCAGAGACTGATGCATTAAATTTCATTGTATTGCAGTAGTGATGCACACCCTGCTGATATCTAAACACTACAAAATAAAGGAATTAGAATTGCTCTGGTTTCACTTCATGTCCAAACCAAGCAAATACATGAAATGAACACTAGAAATAGGGAAAAATAATTCAATGTTAAGATTACTCCTTTTTTAAATAGTCTGAGATACATAAACTAAGTTGTGACCACATCCACAGTTTCTATTAAATTATATAGTTCCATTTTTCATTTAAATCACTGCAATTTACCTGAACATCCAATTTGGCCTCTAGTTTTCAAGTAATTCAATTTTTGTTTTAATTGAGCAGATTTTCTTAAACGAAGCATTTATATATCTTACAAGTGGATTCCTGAAATTCAAATTTCATTTATTCAAGTTTCAGGGATGTGGTGACCAGCCCTGTTTGCCAATACCTAGTTTGAAGTTAAGTCTTTGCAGAAGACTGCATAAATCCTTAATATGAATCCTGAAATATGTAAATAGGTTACGTAGTGTTGCAGTTTTGAATGACGTAATGGAACATCAAGCAGAGTTATGTTATTTGTATTAGCCTGCTAAACTTCAGAGGCTATGTATATAGGATTCATTGCTTATGATTGTTTATTTTTCTTTCTATTTAGACTTTTAACACAACCAATGTGACTAAATTGTGCCCAGGTGCTCAGTGTACTTTTGCTTTTTATGGAGGAGAAAGCCTGTACCATAAGTACATCTTCATCTTCCAGTTAGCCAATGCCTTTGTCTTTCTCTGGCTGGTGAACTTTGCAATTGCACTGGGTCAGTGTACCCTTGCTGGTGCCTTTGCCTCTTATTACTGGGCCTATCGAAAACCAGCTGATATTCCACTGTGGCCACTCTTCTCTTCATTTGGACGAGCAATACGGTAAGACTGTGGAGCTGGAAGTGAGCCTTGTCATGTACCTGACAAATGCTCTTTTTCCATCTAGGGAAGCCAATCTTAGAATATCATAAGAAAATTATTAGTCAGCATTATGGTTTAATCTTGGTGGCAGTCCAGACCCCCACAGCTGCCCACTTGCTCCGCCACAGTGGGCTGGGGGAGAGAATCTGAAGGGTGAAAATGCAAAAGCACGTGGGTTGAGATGAAGACAGGTTAATAGGTAAAAGAAAGCTGCATGCACAAGCAAAGCAAAGCAAGGAATTCATTCCCCATTTCCCACAGGCAGGCACATCCCCAGTACATCAGGGCTTCTTCATGTGTAGCAGTGTCTTGGAACGGCAAATCTGTAACTTCAAATGCTCCCCTCTTACCCCTCCTTCCACCAGCTGTTACTGCTGAGGACAGCACAGTATGGTGTGAAGTATCCCTGGGGTCATTTGGCGTCAGCTGTCCTGGCCATGTTCCCTCTGAGTCCTCGTACACCTCCAACCTGCTTATCAGTGGGGCAGGGTGAGGAGCAGAGCAGTTCTTGGTGCTGTGCAAGTGCTGTTCAACAATGGCTAAAATATGGGTGTGTTATCATAATTGTCCTGGTCAGAAATCCAAAACATAGCATAGCACAAGCTACTATGAAAAAAACTAACTCTAGTCCATCCAACCAGCACAATTGGGAAGATGTATTTATGAGGTGAAGGCTGTATCCTCTAGCCCTACAGCACCGAGGCTGCTGCAGCTCCCTGCCCCTAGATCCAACCAATTGCAGCGCTGAGCAGGTGCTCCCAGCAGACACAGCACGAAATACATGTACACAACACGTGTACACAGGCTGAGAGACAGACACAGCACTCACAAACACCAACAGCACCAATGGCTTCATCCTGTTCTTCTGTGGTGGATCGGGATGAAGGTCCATTCCTTTTATGTAATTCCCACTAAAGGACCTTCCTTCACTTCTGGTTTTATTTGTATATACATACATATATGCATACATATATCCATGTACATAGGCACATGTGTGACATAACAGTCAAATATTTTGTTTTTAGATACCATACAGGTTCGCTGGCATTTGGAGCCTTAATTCTTGCAATTGTCCAGCTTATTAGAGTAATACTGGAATACCTGGATCACAAACTGAAAGGTGAGATTTATTAATCTGCCCTAAGTTGTTAACACCTTCCTTGCTAAATTACTTCCTTACTTTCCCAAACTGTTTTTTAGCAAGGAAAAGAGACTAATTCCACATTATCCATTGTAGTTTCTTTTGAAGCCAGTAAATTTGTGTTCATTTACTCAGGCTGAGTCTATGTTTTTGGGAACCTAATGCAAAGTTCAGATGGGATATGAATCTGATCTCATTGAAAGCTAGTGAGTTAAATTTGGTTGAGAGAGTCCATACCTAGAAATAAAAAAATAATGTCACAATTTAACATCTTCTTCTGAATAGCTTTCTACATTCTGAAGACTATTAATGAGTTCTATGTATGATGTACTCTCTCCCGCTCTTTTCAGGTACTCAGAACTCCTTCACTAGATTCCTACTCTGCTGCCTCCAGTGCTGTTTCTGGTGTTTGGAAAAATTCTTAAAATTTATAAACAGAAATGCCTACATCATGGTATGTGCTGTGTCTGCATGTTGTCTCCCATATCTAGAATATTAAAATATCCTAGACACTACTAGTTACATCAAAAGCCAGCAGTACTTGAATCTGCTGATAATAGGATTTATGGGAGTTTTCAGTACATGCATGTGGTTCTACTATGAAAAAGTAGGATTTTTTTTTTCCTTCTAATTTCAACCTCTTTTTTCCCCTGTCTTTGTCCATCTTCCCCCCCTCCCCCCCCAATAAGTAAGTGGGAAGGGATGGAATAACTGGTTAACTGCCCTTGTAATTCAATAATTGATATCCTGATTTCAACAGGAATATTAGCTTATTTCATATTGCATGTTGATGACATTTCTGTTTGGAGGTGATAGTTGAATAAGGAGGTCAGAAGGCATGTGATGATTTTATTTCCACCTGGAAGTTAAAAGCACAAATTCTACTAGCCAAAGCAGTGCTGTTTCTCTCAAATAAGCCTTCTTACCTTACAGATAAGAGAAGTTTGAAATCTTCACATAAATTAACATACACAGATTTCAGCCTAGGATGTTCTGGCTGGAAGCAGTTTTGGTGATTGAATGGTACAGTCACAGACTTCTTGTCTCAAAGGAGGTGGCTGTAGTGGGTCCGTTCCAACCTGTGTTGATGCAATTGATGTTTCAAATTTTTTGCCATCTTGAAGAGGAAACATTTTTGACAATCTTCTTTACAGTTCATAAATTGTCTGAGCCGAGAGCTGTTCTATTATATCTTACCCTGGTGAACACTATTCCAGGAAGAAGTAGTTTTGTTCCTAAATAACTTTAGCTGCTTTACTTTATGCAGATTTCTTCTTCAGGGAAAGCAGCATCAGGTCCAAGGAGATAACTACATGGGTCAGCTCACTTCAGCTCTACAAGTGCCTATTCTTTTCCACTGACTATAAGTCTAGTTTAAGTAACTAGCAAAGGGAGAAGAACCCCTTGACAAGTACCTTTTCTGCTCTGCTTAGCAAACTAAGTACTTAGTCTACTACCTGTGAGATCACAAGGAGTGGCATGCTCATCGCCAAGTGATTTGAAGGGGAAAGATGGATAATATTCTGTCCCAGCCTGATGGGAAACAATGAGAAGTAGCAGGTGACTAAGGGAAGTGTTTTATGTTCATCTGAGTTTCAAGGCCACATATTAGGGAGAACTATGCATTACATGCAGAAAGATCCTGGTATATGAGAAGGTATCCTAATTATTTAAATTACTTAACAGCCGCTGTTATTTTACAGATTGCCATATATGGTAAAAACTTCTGCACCTCGGCAAAGGAAGCATTCTTTTTGCTCATGCGGAATGTGGTGAGGTAAGGGACTATCTCCCAGTCCTTGGAAATGTCAGGAGTTCCTACTCTTGCACTCTGTGGGCACACTTCTTTCCTCTCCTGTATCTTCTCCAAATACTAAGTGCCGCTTCTGTCCTCAAACGTAGCCCTCACTTCTTACACTCAGTGTGTAACAGCAGGCTGGCCAGTATAGTAACCTATGCAGAGTTGATGCAATCTCATGGTGTCATTGTGATTGGACCTTTAAATTCCTAAGTGCCCAGTACATTGTAATAATGCCTCCAAGAAACAAATGGAGCCCCTGAGAGGAGATCTGCAGATAGATGGGAATGGGTGCTCATCTTCTGTCATATGTTTGGTTTTTGAGCTTTGGTCCACTTGGTCAGAGAAAGGGAAAGCAGAAAAACCTAAGTCTTCAGATTCATTCAGAAATCTTATGAGGTGGAGAGAGTGGTCTGAGAGTGGAAGTAAAGAAGACAGAATACTTTCCTTTCAAAAAGTTTGTCTTTAACATAACCAGATGTCCTCTGATGCTTGGAAATTTCCTGGCCCTTTTTTCCACTACCAAGCCTGTTGCCAGACTCCCTGTTCTCATCAGTACTTTCCTTCATTGCTCCTGGCTCCTCCTTTGTCACTGTAAGATCAAAACGTAATGGGAGAATAACTTAGGAGCAGGCCATATTGATGCAATACCACACAAACTGATTACCAAGCAAGAGACTCAGTAAAACTGGTTAGGTGGTTAAAAAGCATTAAGTGAAGGACTGGAGGAGGAGGGAAATGGAGGCGAAGACTGAAAGAAGAAAGTGGAAATGACGCTTAAGAAAGAAGAGGAAAGGACTGGAGTTGGGAGATGGAATATCTTCATTGTGTTACCCTGTCCTAGTATCAGGACAGTGATGTCCATACTGAGTAATGCCTGTGCAATAGAAGAGAGAAGCTGCCTTCATTTCCTTACAGAATATCACCTCTCTGCCCTTTATGATTTTGCTCTTAATCAGTAAGAACAATAGTTAAAAGCTAGACATATAATTCTGTTGTTTCAAATAAAGATGTTTTTATCTTGTGTATTTTGCTAAATCTGAATTCTGACAGGTTAATGATGATTTGTCTCTTTAGTAGTTCTTAATGTTTATTTTTCGCAGTGGCCAGTACTGTGTATTTCCACATCCATAATGGTAATATGGCCCTCAGTGCTGTCAAGAGGTTGATGATAGGAAGTTAATTTTTCATCCCATTATTTATCTGCAGTTTAGGATAAGACAGGCTGGCAGAACATTGGGCAGAAACTCCCTGTTGTGCTTCAATGAGAGCTGCAGATTTATTGTCAGCTTTTCTGTCTACCTTCATTCATCTATAATTATCTTCCTGCTTTGAAGTTTCCTGCTTTCCGTGTTGTACCATGATATCTTAAAATAGTAGATTTGGCATATTATGAGGTCATGAAAAATGGCCAGATAGGACCAAGTGAAAAGGAGGCCTACCAGCAACCTACATAAATATGGCTTTTTGTTTTGATGTGTACTTCTCCAATTCTGGCCTGGCTTATTTGTGCCCCTAGAAGTAAGGCTGAAATAAAAATGTTTTGAAGTTTTGGGTTGGTTGATATTTTTTAAACCAACTTCAGGAATAAATAGTCTTCACATCAGTCCTGTAGCAGCATTGTTACATTAAGGCCTTGCCCAACAAAGGCTCAGTGCTTTTTTGCCTCCTGAGATTATGCTGTAGCAACACCCATCTCAGCATTGCCTGTCTGTGGTGCTGTGTTGTCAGCCTGTAAAACCAGCAGAAGACAGCTTCTGGTCATGTTTTGCAATTATCCATAAGTTTAAGGAGAAACAATCCAAATGGTTTTTGATGATTATGTCTCATTTGTCCTTTGCTAAACAGGGTTGCAGTTCTGGACAAAGTTACAGACTTCCTTCTATTTCTGGGGAAAATCCTTGTCGCTGGTGGTGTAGGTAAGCTGGTTGTTTTCTAAATGGTATGCTTTATTTTCTGGTACCCGCAAGCATGCCTGCCATATTCATTTGTGCTTAGTTAGCAGCTGGAGGTTCTCATTGGTTTGACTCTTTGGAAATCTGTTTCTGTGTTTCTAGGATTTGCTAGATTGATCTAAAACCATTTTTTTCCCTTTCTTCCCCCTGTCCAGCACTTGGTTTGCCTTGACAGTGTCTTTTCCATAATTGCTTTTACAGCTTTTGAGTGTGTGACTGGACTTCTGCAGCCACAGCATCATAGTTGGATCAAACCAAATTCACATCCAATAAGTCAGCCACGATCAGTTCTCCTATTGTAAGAACTGAACAAAATTGCAAATGTGATTCACCTGGTAACAGACAATGGCCTATAAATGTGGTGGTACAGGTCTGCAGGAATGGACCTGAAGCTTTGCTGTGTTTGAGCCCCTTATATCTAAAAGCTATAGTAAAAGAAATAGGGTATTTCTAGCATCCTTTCTTTGTTATCAGTAGATGTCAAGTAGATTATTCAGTAGAGTAGTTATCAAGTAGACTATTCATGGTTTTCTGTGACAGAAAAGTGGTTTTCTGTCTTTTAAATGAAGCACTTTCAGAAATTCAGGTTGGCAGTGTTCTGTTGTGGTTTTTCCAGATTGTCATAGCAGTCTCAAAAACCTATTTTACAAATAGCCATATTTTGCATTCTGTATGCTTTCAAAGTTAACTAATTAATTATATTTTAATCAAAAGTAAAACTAGTACCAAGAGCTGATATAAAGTATTTTGTCATCATTGTAGAATTATAGTATTTATTAATTTTGCTGTTAAATTCATTGGAATGGTGAAACAAAACCACTCATCAAAGTCTTTCTGGGCCCATAAATATCTTTACAGTAATTGATTAATTTACATATCTCTTCTGTTAGATAATTAGTATTGAAGAATGTATTGTTTACAATGTTTTATTGAAACCAGGCTTGGATCTGTTATCTGTCTTATCCATTCTTTAGATCCTGGGAAATCAGAGCTAGCATGAGAATTACTAATTGCCTGTGCTTCTTGCAGGTGTTCTTGCATTCTTTTTCTTCACACAGAGAATACCAGTCTTTGCACAGGAAGTGCCAATGCTAAATTACTACTGGGTACCGTTGTTGGTAAGGCAACCATTTAATTTCTTGAATGCTTGGGGCAGTTCGAGGTGCTCAGACTACTCGGGGCATGGTCTGGTAACAGCTCCTTTGAGCAGCATCTCAGTGGCCTAGTATCCACTCAAGTGAGGACTGAGCTGCTGCACTCCAGTCCTTGGGATCCTTCAGGCAGAAGTGGCACTGCAGTGACTCTGAATCATCAGAAAAATTAGGTTTCACATCTCCTCAGGCTTCCCAGACAGCAAGACGCTGATGACAGTATGGCTTCTAAAGGAAGGGACTTGGAGTGCATCTCTCTCTCCTTTTGTAGGCCCCCCCTTAAACTTCAGAAATCTCTAGGCTGAATGGTTCTTGAAGGAGTTCAGAATATTCTTGGCATATATTCTCCTCAGAGGTTAAAATAATTTCAGTTTGGAGCTATTTCCAGCTGGAAAACTAGAAGCTACTACGTGTTAGGATGCAGTGTTTTGAACCTGTGATCCCTGTCCACAGCAGTAGTAACCTTTGGTAGAAATACAGAGCTGACATTAAATTCTTCTAAATTTGCATAGCAGACTAGGCTTCTGACTTGTGTTAATACTTCCACAGTGGTGCTGAAAGAAATTTGGGGGTTTATTGTGGTTTGTTTTTTGTAGACAGTCATCATTGGCTCCTACCTAGTTGCACACGGGTTCTTCAGCGTCTATGCAATGTGTGTCGACACGCTTTTCCTCTGCTTTTGTAAGTACTACATTTTCTTCCAGTAATACCTGCAAGTCATGGAAAGAGGAGTAAGAAATCACCTTATCCATCCTTCCAGACACAGAAGTCTGGTAACATACTTGCAAACTGTATAAAAAATTAGCAGCTTCTTCTTTGCATATTGGCTCTGTGATATGGTCTTCCATGCTTTAGTGTTCAAATTTAATTACTTTAAGAAGTGTAAGGTAGCTTTATGGTTTATAGAAATATCTGGCTTTTGTTTTTTAGATGTTCCTTAAATTTCATTAAGTTTGCTTCTGGGTGCTTTGTGAAGAGCCCTGTACAGTACTGATTGCTTAAGCATCTTGACAGTAACAAATATATTCTTTGGTATATAGGTGGTATTTGTTTTCAGTTTAATAACCCTGAACAAAGTATTATACTGAATTACCTCAAAGAGTCTGTTAAATACCACGTGAAGCTAACTGTCCCTTGGACTCCCAATGGCAAACAATCATAGGCCCTGCCAAAGGGACTACTGTTCAGGCTGCCCAGTCAGAGAATACTAAAATTGCAAAAGAAATCTCTTGTTCTTGAATTAGGATATGATGATAAGAGGCAGATGTCCTTAGCATGTAGTACCTTCCATGTGCTGTATTTTTCTATAATGAAAGCCATTCTCATAGGTCCAAATGTGTTACCACGTGGCAGGATACAAGTAGAAGTTAGTTACATGGTAGTGATTGTTCTTGCAATTTGCAAATTTTTTGATAATACTAAGGGAAATAGTCATAGGCTTCATCTTTCATAAATATACGGTATGCATTACTGAAGTGAGGTAAACATGGTAATACTGATTCTTTAAACACTTAATTTAACCTCACTTCCATAGAAACTAAGGTAAGCAGGGATTCTGAAAAACTGGGTTGCCAAAGAATCACAGGAACAAGATCAGTTAGAAAACTCA
Source organism: Euphonia xanthogaster (assembly GCA_034509185.1). Lineage (NCBI taxonomy): Eukaryota > Metazoa > Chordata > Aves > Passeriformes > Fringillidae > Euphonia > Euphonia xanthogaster. The sequence continues at coordinate 122,636 of JAYDZK010000006.1, forward strand.
AAATTGGTATTTAGTTGAGAGCTACATCCTATTTATCTAATTTTATGGACTTTGGTTCTAAGCAAACATGATCACAGGCAGACATAGCACTAATAACACTCAATT